>VWZK01015259.1:71719-320499 GCA_013396935.1 Baryphthengus martii
GCGGGGAAACACGCACCCCTTGGTGGGGGGAGGTCTCCTCCAGCCCCCCCCGGCCTGTGCCCCCCTCCCCCCCCTGCAGCAGCGCTTGGGGCGAACCCCCGGTAAAAGCGACTCGTCCATCTCCAGGGACCCTCAGCAGAGCATCGGCAGGACCAGGTCTTGTCCCGCGAACCTTCAAAGAGGTGCAAATGCTCCCATGAAATAATAAAGTGCGCACAGAGCACAAAGAGCTCCTGTCCTCGGGTCTGTGGATCATAACCAGAGATGGGAAAGTATTTCATAGCACCCTTTAAGTGACCGGTGTCGCCTCCATATATCCCAGTCTAAGGGAAAGTCATCAGGACCAAACATAATTTTTTAACCATAGGGAACCGAGAGTTCGTTTAGATTTACAAATTAATGAAACCTTACTGTAGAAAGTAACCGAAAGAACATGTGCTAAAACGCAACAGAAAGAATTTCATCGATTTCCATGAGAGGTGGATTGTGTCCAGGAAGAATGAGTCAACTTCATTCCTTCAGTAAAACTCACTGAACTGAAGAGAATTTACACCAGACATGGATTTGGATCATCTCGTCCCCAACCATTTCATGTCTTGCTGTCTGGCTAATTATCTATTCAGTGTTGTTATGGGTTAGAGCTAGATGGGAGTTCTTAAAAATAGCTTTTCAGCACTGGAAAATGATTTGACAAGTATTTTTTCTCCCGCAACATCTCATCAGTTACAAGTAATTTTTCAGTCATAGGGAGTCTCACGCACAAGACAACAGATCCAGCGCAGGAAAGAACAGCTCAGTGATTAAGGCACAAGGAAGAAGAACTAGACCTTCTGCACATCACTGAAACGCCTGTGTTCCTGGATGGGTCCTGCTGCTCACTCTTATTTCTTGTTTGCCCACATATTTAATGTTAAATTTTGCAAGGTTTTGGTTTAATTTCCATGGAGGAGATGAGAACTCTTGAAGCCACAGAAGTGTTTCCTAACCAGCTCCATTCTTACACTGCCGAGGGATGCTTTTCACTTCAGAGGAAAAAGTAGTATGGTTAAGGAATTGATAGAGAAATTGTTCTCCAGTCACGCATGCACATCCACTGCAGCAACAGCGGAGTATTTTACAGGTGGAAGACTAAGCTACTTTTTATAAAAAAAGAGATTTGGGTTGAAATCTCAGAATATTGTGATAGGAACAATGGGGAGACGAATACTAATGCACTGTCAGAATTTTGGTCTCTGCATTCAGAGCCCCAAAGCTTCACACAGACCCTCCCATACTTCTGCTAACATATCAAACACCTAGAAGGGAGATCACCAGGTTTTCTTCATCCCTATCATTGGTATTTTAGTCTCCAGACTGGCTACATGTGAACTTGTGGCACTCCCACAAGAGTTCAGCAGTGGTGGTGTTAGAACCACAAGGTTCTAGCTAGAGATAAGCTAACTGATGAATAGTTAGAAACTAAAACTCATTTTTTTAAAGTGCCTAGAAAATGAAATGCAAATATATACAAAATACCCAGTGGTTTCTGTGAATATAAATGCCTGTCTACCTCATGACTGCTATTTTCCAGCCAGCTTTCCAGCCAGCACAGCCTTTGAGCTTCTGTATCTACAATTGTACCATTTATAAGCCAGGAGCCCACCTTGCCCATGTGCTTGTTCCTACAGTGACTCATGTTCCATTGGGTTTATTCCTGTGAAGACTTGTGTTAAAGCAGAGGAAAGAGCAGAGCCTTTGGGGAAGGAACACTACAGTTCAGAAAGTACCAGACATACTCGCTATTCCCTGTCAAAAAACAATGGGGCTGATTTACATTCTGGTAGGAGAAAGGCTTTTACCCTCAGTGTGGCATTAAGTGGAAAAAAAAACAACCCAGTTTTATACCTGGGTCAAATAAGAGTCTTACTGAATAATGGTGTTTACTCAATAGATAGAAAGTTTGGAATGTGCAAGGGGCATGTATTCAAGCCTCTCACTTTGCAGACACCCCCTGGGTGATTTCAGCTCTAGCAGATATTGTTTAACAGCCACAAAATGTCTATATTGGCAAAATCCTGCAGGTACAACTCCACCTAAATGAAGACACTCAGAAATCAATCATCTCCAGCACTGTCTGTAAGCATTAAAGTTACCATTTAGTTGCTCTATTGATATTAAGTGGGAAAAATAAAGACAGGGATCCCAAGGACACTGTTGGCAGGACTAGCTCCAACTCTACCTCATCATTTCTATACAAAAGGCAAAACAAATTTTGACACTTCTCCTTAAAGCTAAACAAAGTGCCATCCAGCCAGACCACGTGTTTCTAAATAACTGACAGAGCAACTGCTTAGTGATGCATCATCTTTCAATTCCTGTACTTCTCGGTTTTATCACATCACATGCTCTACATCAGGCATTTTACAGGAGACAAACCCATATGCAAACAGCATAGCAAGCTGAAAACCTGAATTCATTCGATAGAAAAGGACATCTCAGTTTTGCAGGCCTTGCCCTTAGAATCTTGTTTCATTCACTTACTTTACTGAAGTTGCCCACTCTACTGCTGGGAAAAGAGCTTCCAGACTCACAGATGAGGGAATACAGGAGCAAGATGGTATTATGGTAGGATACTTTTATCCTCTATACAACAAAGGCATACAGGACACTCAAAAACAACTCTTGGTTTTCAAAACAAATAATCTTTGAAGTTGACACATAAACAACAGTAAAGAACCAACAGAACAAGCGAGTGCATTGCACCAAAACCAATTCAGCAGCATTACAAATATGCTGGCTCCAAGTCCTGTGATCAGACTGTGCTGTCTGATTTTATACAGGGGATTCTCAGAACCCAGAGTCCCTGCAGAGCAGCTTTACATGACACTGTTGTACACAGCTGCGAGCTTGAGGAAAACTTGTGTGTGTCTTTGTAGCTAGCTACAATCTCACAACAGTGCCATCAGCAGTTTCCTGATGTGTACCTCAAGATCTTCTCATATTTTCACTCCAGATTCTTTCAGTACCTTCAAACAGATACATCATGAGCTGCTTGACTACCACTCAGCTGCAGTTTCATTCCTTCAGTATAAATGAGATGAGGAAATAGTTTCATTTCTCTGAAGTATAAAGTTAAATAGAGTGAACTGAGAAGTTTCTTTAAAAATAATGGAGTGAGATCACCCATAGAGTAATTTTAAATGGCTCAAGTAAGAGCAGTACTTGCATTTAACAAGTACATCCCCAGGAAAAGGAGGCTTTCTCCATTTCAGCCACTTGGGTGCATTGCAAGAGGGGACAGCGCTCATTCACACAGGGAACATTTTCTGTAAAATTATTACTAACAGCTTTTTAACCCCACTCTTAAGCACCTCAGAATGGAAATCAATTAAAGAACACAAAAAGACTTGACATTTTCAAGGGAATTTGAGTCTTAATAAATTATTCTGTCACAAAGCTCAGCTGAATGAACCATCTAGGCAGTGAAACACTATTCCTAAGTATATTGACCACTAAACCTGGGCTGCCAGGGCACAGCAAGGCTGTAAAGAATAACAGAAATTGTAAAACCCAGTGAAGTCCCTACAGGAGAAAAAGTGACCAGAGTCCCTTGACTTCTTTTCAAAATAGTGAAGAGCTGATGCTCTTTTTTGAGACTAACTCAGCTTTGCAAAAGCTCTGGCCACAAAGCAAGTCAGCATTTCTGCATTGGAATCACCTCAGCCTTAAATATTTACAGCTGGACCTATTTATCCCAGTCTCACTTTCACCAGAAAAGGGAAAACTAACACTTTAAACAAAGCCATTCAAAACTCTGCATCTTACTATAAATAAATCAAAAAAACCAAAACTTGTCCTCAGTGTTGTCATTCATCTAGATACTGCTGGTTTTCCAGGCAAACCACAGTTAGTATTTCCCATCATCTATTACATACAAACTGATACTAAGATTGTTCATTTCCTCATCATCCAGGTTGTTGGAAAATCGTATTTCTGACCATTTCACCATTTACCCATTTTCTCACTGTTCATACAAGCATATATTGCACATTGAAATCCTGAATGTTTCTATATTAAAAACATCCCAAAGTTTATCATGCATATGGTACAGATCTGGAAAATAGTCAGACAGACAACTTCAGGTTTCAACACTGTCACAAACATACAGAAGTAAGAGATGATCTGTTAAAGAATAATTAAACCTGGAATACATCGTCTAAGGACATAATCACAACTCTCAGAACTGCCTATTCAATGGGTAAACCAAACATTTTTGTCATTCAAGTGGCTTCATTTTAGTAAAAAAAAAANAAACTTTAAACCGATGGATTTATTTACGAGATCCATTGGGGACTGCCACTCGCGAGCCGGGGGAAGAAGGGGGCTGAGGTGCGAGAGCCCCGTCGCCGTGCCCGGCTGTGGTAGGGGGAGGACGGGGCCGTCCCGGTCGCTCCGTCGGGGCCGGTGCCCGGCAAAGGTGAGAAGAGGCGGCCAGGGCCGGGCTCGGCGAGTCGGTGGCTCTCGGGGCTCGGCGATTCCCCCCCTAGATCCCCATCGAGCAGTGGGGTTGTTCTTACCGATTCACTTTATCTTTACACGCTTCCACCTTCCAATTAGACTTCCCCAAATTGCCAAAAGGCTTATTTGCATGCAAGGGACTCCGTTCAAAGATGCTAACTTATTGTCTCCTCTCAGAACTTAACATTTCTCTTCAGTTCCCACTTGAAAGAAGTTTTAGAACAGTATTCAAAGACTGTCCAAACGAACAAAACCTTCCCCTTTGCTAGGGAGAGAAATCCGGTGTATTCAATAAGAGGGCATATTCTCAGAAGTTTGCAGATTTGGTTTTAAAGGCTGTATTGTTCGTGCCTTTTTTCCTGAAACTTTTATTTTTTTTCAGAAAACGTCTCACATGCCTGCAAAGGATTATTAAAATAAAACATCATAGCGGATTTTTCCTCCTCCTCCCTTTTTTCACTGTTTAGAATTACTTTTCTGGAAGAGTTTTCCAAGCATCCTCCCTCACCCCCCCAAGTCATAATTAAGAACACTTTTTTTCCCCCCCTAGCAAACAGGAAAAGTAAAGAATCAAACCCTTTTCCAAATGCCTTTTTCTTTAAACACGATCAGACTTCTGCACTTCGGAAATACTTATCTGTTAAATACACCTGAAAATATTATTGATACCGAATAGATAGTGTTCATCTACAGCAGAACAAATTAAAGCCGCTGGGACTTTCACACCGGGCAAAGCTAGAGGCATCTCTACGAACGTAAAATAAAAGCAGCCTACAATTCTTACTGGCTTTTCGAAAGCTATTTAAAAGGTGTCAGAATGCCTGCCTTCAAACCCCCACACCTCCGCGTTTTTCTTTTAAAGATTAAAAGAAGATGATCCAATGAACTGAGGATGTGAAACTCCTTTTGGGAACGCGATAAACTGCAAAAAGCCAGTGGCAACTCATTTACGATTAACTCCCTTTTATAAAGGTGCAGAATGGAAGCAAACAGGGACCCGACGGGACACGAACATATTTTATTCATTTAATACAAAGCAGCTTTTAAAAAAACTCAAACTCGTACTTAAAAAAAACCCCGCAGTTCAGAGCATAAGTCAAGGGCCGGGGGGAGAGGAAAACAACTGATGGGGTGTGATGTGATTTTGTCGTGATCTGGCGCGGGATACACGGAGGAGTGCGGGGAAACACGCACCCCTTGGTGGGGGGAGGTCTCCTCCAGCCCCCCCCGGCCTGTGCCCCCCTCCCCCCCCTGCAGCAGCGCTTGGGGCGAACCCCCGGTAAAAGNAGTATTCTGGAAGGATGAGAAAAAATGTTAAACATGTTTTTATGGGAGACGCAGAGATACAGAGTTAGCTTGAAAGCTGAAAATCTCTCATGCCCTGATCTATAAATAAAACTAGTTGGGCTTTTCTTTTGTGCTAAATTTAAAGGAAAGTCTTTTCCATGGAGAATTTTCTTTAAAACAAACTATGCCCCAGAAGGACTTTAATGATGGTGTTTCCAACAAGCAGCATGAATGAATTAAACAACAAATGCAGTAAGAAAGCAGCTGGATTTGGCTTTAACAGAAGCAGCTGAACTTATGGTTCAAATGTGGCTGTGTCCAGAGAGAGCAGGACAATTCCTGAAAGTTCTCACCCCAGTTTGCAACAATAATTTTCCTTTACCCTGTATCCAAGACCATGGCTCAGGTGCCATTTCCCCTCTAGCATCACAAAAAGCTTCCAGACTAGCTCCAGTGAGCATCAAGAAGAAATTCCAAATTCCACCACACTCACAGTACCAAAATATTCATCTCTTTTCTGCATGACATCCCCAGGCTGCACAGGAGAAGAGGATGGAGAGATACTTGGCTCTCCTTGATAGGCTCGGGTCAGGGCTATCATCACCACATAGCAAACAGAGCCCACCTCCTTGTCTTACTCAACTTCTTCCCTTTGGAGATAAACCCCAAGACCTTCTTAATTACTCAGTCACCAGAGTCTCTCCTTCTCACAAAAACATCACAGCATCCTCCTAGGAGTCATAAGTTTCAAGATAACCAGTTCAGAGGGACACCAACACAATCTCCAGCAGTTCATCTGCACGTACCTGAAATGCCACGATGGAAGGAAGCTCAGGAAAGCACTAGAGCAGAGCTGCCATACTTCTCAAAAACAGCTGTGTTTGCTTGTTAGCCCAGCAACAACCACTAATTACCATCATTTGATGTTCCAAACAGATACTATCACCTTAACTTCCTGACCACAACCCTTACTCAGAATTGCCGAATACACAGAAACAACATTTCAACCAGAGCAGAGGACAGAGGCCCTTGCAGTGGTTCACACTTCCCAAATCACTTTCTATCTTAGCTCTTAAATTCCACTTGCTTCCACTTTTTCTTTAATTCACTTTCAGCCTCAAAGCTTTATGTTTTCTATAAAGGAAGTAATTTTTCTCCTACTTACAGGGTCTGCATCTGCTGGTCTCTTCTTTCTCTGCAGTCAAAAGATTTCTCCTGACCTATTGGCATTGGTCATCCATGCTGATAACATCAGAATCCATCAAGTCTGTAAGAAATGTGGCACTATTAAGTTCCAGTAAACAGCTCTTCTTGCAGCAGAGGAGCTCCCCCCAAATCCCGCTGCAGCCTGTAACATGGGTTCTAACACTCACAAGGCAGCAAAGTGTTCTTTTTACAGTGAGAAAGCTACAAATGCTGCAGAGGTTTCTGCAGGTTGTCCAATCCTTTGCTGATGCGCATCACCCATTAGCAATTTTTTCAGCATAGATTTTACTGGCACTTACGCAATACAGATGCACAAAACAAAAATATAAACCAGCTTGTACTTTGCTGGTTCTGCTGCAATTGCCTTTCCTACAGCTGTGAAATGGCTTTCAGTTCACTACCCCAAAATAACCAAAGAACATACAGACCTGAAAGAAGTTGTGGAGCCTCCCGGCTTACAAATCAGTACAGCAAAGGCTCCACAAACAGCAAACCTTTCCCTGCAAGAAAACTGACCCTTCCAGGAAGTACCTCAGAGATGCTTATATAGACTTAATTGACTTGAGGAAGGTGAGTGGAGCAAGCTGAGTTCAATTCAGTTCATTTAGTGATGGGCCGGGTCTTGCTAGGCTCTGTAGCACCAGAGCAGTCAGCTGGCGATGGAGAGTGTGCTAATGGGAGAGATTCTTATTGCACGTTCTAAAAAATGGAGATTTATTACATTACATAGAGAAATAAACCACATATGTTGAAACAATTCAGCTCACTCAGTCTAAAGCCAGACAATTAATGCATTTTAGACGCGCTGTCAATAATTCCCAGCGATACGTGATGCTCATCTTGTGTCATTCAAGTAACACTCCCCCATGTCCCACTTTCATATGCTTATAGTTACTTGGAACGGGACAATTTTTGTCTCAGAGCTGAGTTAACTGTTAGGCATCTCAAAGGGTCTACATTTAATACACGTGACATTTCCAACGCTCAAATTCTTTTATTTGTAGTGAAGGTGTGTTTCATAAGTATAAAGACCCAACTTCCTCATACATACTGTGGAAATACGTAAAACATAACTCAATGCCATTCGACCTGCTGATATTTCTATTTCCAGAAGAGAGCAGGAACACTCAAAAAAAAACAACCCACCCAAGTCTTTCCCAGCAAATTCTGATGTATAGGATGTGACATAACGGCGCAAAAACTTTTGGCAAAACCAGGGATTTTAAATTGCTCTGCTCTATTTTGCTGTGGTGGGAGTTTTAATGCAGTGCACTTTGCCTAGAACTGACACAAAAGAGCAGACAATCACCTTGAGTGTGTTTCAGGGAGGAACAAAACAATTTTCTGGACAAAAATATATTGAGCTCAATCCGCTGTATATAGGTTACAACAACCAGAAGCATTTGATGTAATGGACGCTTTCTGACTACGAGGGAACCTTTCAAGGGCCCCCACCCTGGAGGGAGGTGGCAGTGATGAGGTGCCAGGTACGTGCTACAGGGAGGTGAAAGGAGACAGAACTTTATTTCCCTTTTTACAAAACAATTTGCCAGGCTCCGTGTATTTCACCGGGCCCTGTCAGAGCGAGGCAGATAAGAGCAGACTGCCATGTGACCACAGCCAGCTACCTGTTCCTGGCTCCAGGAGGTGACAGGGTTCAGGTCCCAGCACTGCCCTGCACAGACATGCTTCTGAAGGCTTTGCTCCTCCGACAGTGACTGACTGGCCGCGGGGAGGCTGGGAAGGGGCCAGCGTGAAGCCCTCTTGGAGCCTCCCTTAAATAAAAAAAAGCAGTGTCTTTTGGGTGGCTGCTCCACCTGCTGGGTGCTCTCCAGGCACAGGCAGACGGTTCTTCTCCATCTCAACAAATGACTTTCTCAGATGGTCACAGGGCCAGCAGTGTAACTTTATTTGCTGTAATTCCCCACTCCTTGGTGCAAAGAGGAGCTGCTTGGGCCATGGTTTGCTTTTAAAGCACCTTGTCCGTGCACCTTCACGCAGCCCCCAGCAAACCAGCAGCTGCAGTACTGTATCAAAAGCCCCTTGCCACATGTCATCGGGCTTGGGGATTATAAGGTTGCCCAGAAGAGCAGTTTTTAATGCCATGGCTGTTGCCTATCTTGGCAGAAGTGCCCTGCAAAAGCCTCATCTGTGTGTTTGAGCAGGGAGCACATCCTGTGGACGCTGATGCTAACACTGCCTCCTTGTACCTTCTTTCCTTTTTCTCTTCCCTCTCTCTTTTTCTAATGAAATCTTTCCATATTATTAATGGCTAGGGTGGATCCATAGAGTGTGTTCCTTCCAGGATTTTCTTGTTTGCTGTAGTCTTCAAATTTTCCAGTTCATTTCCTATTTTCCTGCTCTAAAATCTCTGCCAAAAAAATCCCTGAAGCACACTTCGGTACTTGAACAGAAAAAAAACATTTGAGACCAGACATCTGATCCAGACTCTTGTAAATCAGTAGCAATTTTTCCCTCAAATAAGAGTCATTTTCATCAGTGGGTGACAGTTCCTCAAGGTGAGTTTTTATCTAATTAACTATGTAGATGCCTTTCAATCACTAAAATGGGGAACGCTGTGTCGTATACTTTACGTGAAATTAGTAGTCCAAGAGCATTCGGCCAAAATATAGAGACTGGATTTATGATAGTCTGTTTAATTAGGTTCCTTTGGGAATTAAATGATTAGGAATGAAATGAATGAAATGGATTTATGCCTAGATGTTCTAAATGACATTATCTCTCATAGCCGAAGAAGAAACAGGTAACCAAGAAAAAAGTTCCTCACTCATGGAGTGGAATATTAGAAACAAAAGTGGCTGTGTAATCCCCCATGGAAAGAATTATTTCGGTTTCATGTAATCCCTCACCAGAAAAATTGGAAACATTACAAACTCCACTGATATTAGAGCTCAAGTGCATGATGGTGCCAATTGGAACAGGTTAGGAGTTGGGGAATTCCTTAGGACATTCGAGGAGAAAAAAAATCTGAAGTAATTTCATGGATTATTGTTGGTTTTAATCCCTTCTGTGGCTTCTGAAAGAAAATCCTCACACATTTATTTGCTCATGACATGGAAACTTCCCTGTAAACATAAACTGAAAATAAAAGTCAAATTGGTGGAACTACTATTAAATGACTGAGGCAGCCTGATACGTGAGACTGGTTATTTCAGTGTGTAACACCGGCAATTTGGGGCTGAGCTAAGACTATTTGTGGGTGCAGTCTGTCTTTCCCCACTGTCTTTGGTGGTGACACCATCCCTGAGTGTTTGATCAGACAACAGTACATGAAAGTCAGCAGGTAAATCTGCCTGAAGCAGGAGACAGTATAGCCCTACAACACCACTTGGACTTAATCTGGTTTTCCTTTCAAATATGCTGTGTAACAGTGTTGCTTGTTCATTTCTTCCAGCGTTCAGATACAACGTTCTGAAAAAAAAACAAACAAACCTCTCTCTGAAAACATATGCTTTAAATTTCTTTAATCTTTCCCAACATATTTAAATATCACACAATTGGAATGGATGTTCAGGAAGACAAAGGCCCAGATTCAGTTTCACTGATATGCATAAAGAAGACCATTAAATTAGGAACCCAGTCCCAAAATACTTTCTCTTCAGCAAATGGAAAGTGATAAAGGCCCAGCAGCTCACAGGTAGGTGAAGTCTCTCTCTACATCTCCACTGTTTATCTTCTTACATGGAATTTAAAGTTATTTGCTTTAATTGTAAAAGGTTAGGTGGGATGAATTCAGATCTTGGTGACTTGCCCTGGAAAGCCTGTGACAGCTCTGGAAATAAACCTTCAAGGAGGGCAAGCTGGAGGTTATCCAGGTACCCTGGATACGTAGGGATCCATTCCTCCTCTCAAAGGAATAATGATATCACGTCAGTAAAAAAACCAGCAAAACAGTTTTGAAGTAAATCCACTGAATACAGTGGGTTTAAAACAGTGTAGCTGAAATCAGCATCTGGACTATTGTCTTGGAGACCTTAAAAGCCCACGATTTCCTCCTCAAGGGGCATGTGCTTCTAGGAAATACATATTAGTTTGGCCGAAAGACAGTACTTCAGAGAATGTCATCAGACCACCAGCACCGTTTAATAGTTCTGCTGCGGTGTTATGAGAAATACTGTTTTCTGTAGGAATTCGGGAATGACCCACAGAAACAACTTTGGCAGCGAGTGTATTTCCCTTTGGATTTGTCAGGGTAGCAGAGGATCTGAAGAGCTGAATCTCTCCAAATCTTCTCATCTCATCTGCATTACAAGGACTAAGTGGCTCACCAGTGGTCCCTCGGTTAGTCCGAGGCTCTTCTGACATTATCAGGGTTACACTTGATCCAAGACGTGTAGAGAATCACAGGGAGAGTGATGTTTTCTAACGCCACCAAATTCCCCTCTCTGTTCTTGGTAAGAGAGATTCATTGGAAAAACAAGCCGTAAATTCTCAAAGGCTGCAAGAGAGCAGCGCCAAGGGCCAGACAAATTAAGACAGTGTTCTGAACTTTGGGAGGGCGAGGATGTGGGTTTCTGCGGCCGGCCATGTGAAGGAGCTCCAAACACCCTCCCTTCTCAGACACAAGAATGGAGCAGATAGCGTGATGAGACACAATAAATTGAGTCCAAGATGAGGGTGACGGGTGGGGTTGCAAAACTGCAGTCCTGCTTGAGGCCTGCAACCAGAGTCCACTGCTCGGCTGACTTTCCCAGCTGGATTCGTGCTGCTCGGCGAGTTCCTATCGCACAGTCCTGAAAAATAGAAAGGAGGAAAGTGCGGGCAAGTGTTTGAGAGGCAGGAAAGTGACTTGTCAGGAAGCTTTGCAAAAGAAAGAGTATTCTTAGCGTGAGAATAAAGAAGAAAAACCTGAGGTGCTTTCTGGAGGGAAGCAGAGCTCTCCAGAACGCCCAGTGAGAGGTGACAAGTCAACTCAACTGTTGGCTTCCTCAGTCCATTTCATTACTTCCACACTGTCAGCTGTGGTCACAGGTTTTCCAAAATCAGATTTTGCTGAGTTGTTTGGTTCTTTTTCTTCCCTTTCCTGGTGTATGACTATCAGACTGCGGAGACAGAACAAATCATCTAGGTGGGAATGGTCATTAAAGACATGGGTCATATATTTGCTTATTGTCCCACAAGCTTTCCCATTTAAAATACTTGGCCTGAGAATGTGGGAGGTAAAAAACTTGTATTTTGAGATCTTTATGAAACACAGCTTACATCCCCTGATTTATACTCTTTGGGACTTGTTCTATGTAAAACATGTAACTAGCTATACTTTAGATAAAAGAAACATCTGAAGCATTGGTTGTTTTGGAAATTCTCATTCTTTTCTCTCATATATCTTCACAAAATTCAAGTACCAGACACAATATTTTAAGTTCAGAACCTTTCCTCTTGTTCCTGAGTCCTCTTTTCTTTACTAACATTAATGATACCACTTAATATTCTCCCCTGCTGGTGGGCTCCCAGGACCAACACAGGCCCTAGTCACACGAAGCAGCTCAGTGCACCTACTGAAGAAGGGGATGGGTGGTTTAGTTCCAGTTTTGCCAGTAAGGACATGAGGCAAAGTGTGACAAATACAGTTCACGCAAAATGAACGTGTGAAATGGCAGCTTCCACCAGCATCGGTGTCCAGAGGAGCATGGTGGTGTAACCCAACCTGAGATCCTCAGCCCACTGGTGCTCGAGCATTACCCTTTGCAAAGCAGAGCGGCACAACGTGCAGAAGGTGGGAAACCAGCTGAGTGTGTGTGTGGGTGAAAACAAAGCAGCCCCTCGCTACTTGGATCAGAGGTCTTGTGCTGCGCCCCTTTAGCAGATCTACTGCCCGACAACACCTTCCCGAGCAGGCCCAGTCGTGTTCATGCATCCCACCAGTGCAGCGTCTCCATCTCTGTCGTCCTGCCTTCGTCACCATTTGGGATGCACACACGCACGCCAGGGCAGTTCGGCCTTGCAGCTGTGACACTAGATGGGGATGCAGGAAAATCTGAAGTAAATCCCTAGCTCTGCTACGTACTCTGGTCAGGATCGGAACCAGGCGGTTATTTCCACAAAACTGTAACGAGATTATTTCTTTTCCTCTCCCTGTGTGTGCAAAGCTCCACAGCAGGTTCTGCAGGGTACGAAGACACCTCAGCTTGCTCAGAACGTGCTCCCTCTTCTACGGAGAGCTGCTCAGCCTCGTTAACAGTTGGCTAATTTGCTTATTCAACAAACAGGGGTGCTGAGGTACAGCAAGCACCCCGCTGAAACAGCTCTCCTGTTTGTTCAGAGCTGGCTGGTGTGTCCGTGCCCAGCTCAGCATTTCAACACAGGGACCTGCCACCAGCCACAGCCTTTCTGTACTTGCTGTTGGATCTATGTGTTGGATGCCTTGAACAGTTGCTGCTTCAACCCACTAGTACTGTAGCCATAGATACACTGCCCTTAGAGAAATCAGAATCAATTTAAGCACCTAATACTGGGATGTCTGTGAGTGAATTGGTTTTGAATTAATCGAGTAATACAAGGCAGTGAAAACCCATGTAACATGTTGGTCTGGAAACTGCTGCAGCCCTGGGGATGGAACGACAATACATATTTTACGCCGTGAATTTTTTATTAAGGGCTGGGGTTTTTTTTTATTTTTTTATTATTGAATATGAATATTTTACACGTCCGAGTTCGGAACAATGCTTTTTTTGGCTGTCTCTGCACTTTTCATGGTTGTGTACCCTTGCATTGCATAACTGAGAGGGATCCATTTACACACAGGGGGAAAGAGGACTAATGAATCTCAGCAAAGCTAACTTTACTGCGTGTGAAAAAAAGCACTCTGAAGTTTTCCAAATAAAAAAATCTAACTATATACATATATAAAATACTTGCATGGAATGGCTTAATAAAATCAGTGTGTGTACATGGGGGTGCACGTGTTCACGTGCACAAGGACTGCAGAGCCTCTCTTGTCCAGAGCTGCATCTTATTCCGTGGAGCGACATCTCCGCTGGGAAAAGGTCTGGAATGTTCTTACCTCCTTCAAATCAAACCCCTCATATTCAGATATTCACCTGGATGTTTCCAAAGTGGAAGGAATGGAGGTGGGCGTGCCAGTTGTTCACTAAATGAACTGATGGAGCTGCCCAGAATTAAATGCAGGACTGGTATTTATCTGCCTCTGGTAACACCATTACCCATTCCAGCCACTTCTGGATGCCCGCAGAGCTGGTTCTCACACCTGCTCTGCGGGACTCCCCAGCACAGTCTGCAGCCAGCGGCTGTGTGGGGCTGAGCTGCTGGCTGGGGTTAAACCACGACATGGGAGCAGGTTGAGATTTATATGTAATTCCAGTGCAAACTGCACAAATTACTTTGTGTTTCTGATCTCCTGGCCCCAAAGTCCCAGATCTTCGCCCTGATACGTGCTCTTAAAGCAAGAGACAACATTTACCCCAAAGAGCTTGCTGGACAAGTACAGGATGGAACAAAAGAAGGGTGTTTGTAAGTGGGAACCGATGCCTGATGGGCCCAAGATTAAACTTTTCATTCCACAACTAATCACCGGTAAGTCCAGGAATTAACTCAGGCCTCTCTAATCCCTGCAGCCAGTCCGATACTCACCAGGCTAGAGTTGCTTTCCAGAGGCTCGAGAGATCCCAGACATTTACAATTTAAATCCTCTCCGTATCCACAGGACAGGTAGAGCATAGATGGGAATACATAAGAGCACGGATTCCCTCAATTCATTTTCTACGGCATGAGGGCCAAGGGAATAAGGTCCCAAATGATTAAGACCTCAGACCTCTTCAAAGCAGAGATGAAACAGAAATGAAGTAATGAATTTCCAGCACCCTGTGCAGTGATGGAAAATCAAGGTGACCAAGAGACTGAAGAGGCTGATATAAAGTCGTGGAACATGTGCCAACTTCTGCTATCTTGTTGTGTGTCCTTGGGCAAAGTCGTATCTAAGAGGTAAATGGAAACAGCCAGGCCAGACCAGTACTGGGGGTGTTACGTACCTGTAATAATGGCTTGTTGAATGATTTTCAGCTGGGAAGAGCTGAACCAGGTCCCTTGATGTAAAACAAGTTTGGTATCGATGAATCCATCCCAGATTACATCAGGCAATATCTTGTTCTGCAAGGGGGGAATCTCATTAAAAGCCGATGAGGAGCCCTGCTGCGTGTCACTCTCCAAACACGTTTTGCGTCCGTGCCTGGCTTTGCAGAGTTATCGTGCTCTTTGCTTGGCTTTTCTCCTCCCTGAAAACAACCTTGAGTTACACTGTTCACTCAGGTTCCCCTGACTTTCCAGTACATCGTTTTTAGCATTTTTATTTGCATTAGATTATTGGAGCAGGAGTCTAAACACTTAAGTTACTGCAAATCCCTCCTCATATGGAAGTCAGTGAGCTGTAAAATATTTAAACTGTCTACAGTTGTACCTCGTTTGTTTACACATTTCCAGCGGGCTGCTAAAAGGTAACATACTGCAATAGCAGAAAGACCCAAGACTGCTAATTCTGATTTCATAACAACTCTAAAAGTGCTCCGAATACTTGCATTAACTCGATGGAGCAACACACAGCTCAACTTTCTGAAGCCCTAGGGCTCAAGTGGAGCAGAAAAGCTTCATGCTTTTCTCCTGACTCTTTGCTTTAGGCTTTCACTCTGACCATTGGGGGAAATGAGGTTAGGTGGGTCTTGCTGGAGTCATCCACAAATCGTCCTCTGCTCCCCTGCCCGCATTCTTCGCAGCAGGGCTTTTCAGCCTGGTTTGTTTTTCCACTTTCCCTGCTGAGGATGGGCTCCAGGACTCGGTGGACGAGGGAACACGCAGTCAGAGGTGCCCCTCTTCAGAGCACTTGTAAATGTCTAATAGAAAAGGGAAAAAAGAGTGTTGTGTTTCTTCAAAGGGCAGCAAGCAGAGGTGATAGATGACTAATCAGTCCCGAGGCAGCAGAGGGCATCAATGAGTTTGAAGATTCATCTCCGGAGCTGAATGAAAATACTCAGACACTGCACTGAATAATTAGCAAGGCAGATTTCAGCTTTTTTTTCCTATTTTCTTGTTAGTCTTGAACAAATTCAATAAGTTCTCAGGTATATCTTAAGGGTTTGATTTTTTTTTTTTAAATAACTTTGGAACAACATATAAATCATAGTGCTGAGACCTTTCACAAGCTAGGAGGAGATTTCTATTGCCTGACTGGATGCTGTGTGTGTAGCTGCAGTGTCAATAAAGACGGTCTCTGTAAATGTGTGATTTTCAAACTGTTTATTTGAATGCAACTTTCATTGCTGAAAATTCACACTTTTGTTATGCATTTCGTAGTTAGTTTTGTAAATCCAATATGTTAGCCATGATATTTACACTAGTTAAGCTTACTTGGTGGCACAGTTTGTAAAAATTGAGCTTGGCAAGGCAGATTTAATTAGTAATTCAAGATAATATTTAAAGCATTATTTTGACCCTTTCTCTAGCTCTCAGTGGTGAGGTGGAGGAATAACACTTTCTCCTGACATATTCAGCTTTTCCCAAAAGAGAACCAGTGTCATCTAGGGACCAATGCCTCCACCTTCTCCTAGATACTTCACATCAAAACGTTTGTTCAGGTGTCCCCTAAGAATAAACTCAAAGTAGACACCTTGCACCTCATGCCCTCTGATTAATTTGCTAATTTTTATTGATATTATGTTATCTAAATGTAGTCTCACATAGTCCTGATGCTGGAATATGAATGAAATCCCACAGACGGACAAACAGAGGCAACGTTTTATGTGATGTGACCTAGCAAATCGCACAGCAAGGCCACCAATAGCACAGATGGGTTCTAGGCCTGAGAACTCTGCGTTCACAGCCACATCAACTTATTGTCATTTTGCGAGCAAAAACAAATGTAGAAATTCAGTCCGCTCTGAACTCCTCCAGGGCTGCTACAGGAGATCTCCACGGGGATGCTGAAGGGTCTGCAACACCCTAGAGCCCTCTATTTCTCCATCAGAGCTCTCTTTCCACTCTTTGGGAGTTTATGGTGAGTGGCAAGGAGCCAGCCCTCCCGGGCATGCGATGGAGGTGGCTTGTTCTCAAGTGTTTAAAAGTCTGACAAACTGTTTGCAGTTCTAGCAGGGATCAACACATTTCTAGAATTAAAACCAACATCTTGGATAGCAAAAATGCTCTGAACAAGGATTCTTTCTTCAACCCAATGCACAAGGGACCTTTCTTTAGTATGCTATAAAATCGCTTACTATAAATCAATTATTTTTGTACTGATTTATTAACTGCTCTACAGCTGTTCAGATTGGCACTTAAAAAAAATTTCTGGATGGTCCTGCTGAAATTTTAAAAAGCATTTTCTCTGCAGCACTGTTCATACAACCTTCTTGTAGTCTTCTCTGGTAACCCACCTTTTCATCAATGTTCTTAAGCTGGCACAAATGGTGTCCTGTTTTCAACATTTTGAGTTCATATTCTTATGGGCATCTACAGGTCTTCTCCATGTCATCCCAGGATGTAGTGACCCCATTTTCCATTGGGTAAGTAAAAGACAAAATGCACCTTTTGGCTGAAGTTTCTTCCTTGATACAGAAGTTCTTATGACTCACCACAACCATGAGAAGTTTGGATTTGAGGTATCCCACAACAGTGGAAATAACTGAGCCGGTGTCAAAAAATCACTGCTCAGGTCCCCACTGCTGCAGAGCCACCATCCTGCATGGGACAGTGCTGTAGCTGTGGGCACAGAGCGTCGGTGAGATGTTCTAGATCCTTCCGTCCCAAACAGGCACTGTTTGGCCGGGCTCAGGATGCTCTGCAGCTATGCTGGCATCGCTGCTCCCTCCAGGGAGTCAGGAGCGTTTGGATTCAGGGCTGGTACTTGGAAGTGAAACTGGGTGTTTGTACTTCCCAGATAAATTACAACAGAGAATCAATAGATTTTTTAATTTTTTTTTTTTTTTCAGACCCTCAGGCACAGAGGAGGGTCAGTTACAGTAATTGCATTTGCATTGATTTATATTTGGATTCTGTTTGGGGTTTTGCCGGGTTTCTAAAGGAAACAGTTTTAATGAGGTCAAAAATAACATGAGAGCTCATTTTAGAATACAAACCCCAGACATCTCAGAGACCTCAGAGAGAAGACTCTCCCAGCAGAGAAGGTATCTCACTCCCCCTCTGACTCCAAGGCAGGTTGTGAGTCAGCTCAGGAGTTACCACATCCCTGTGTTAAGTGCACACCTGTAAAGTCTGCCGAGGGGCAGGGGAATGATAGACAATAAAATCCTGGTTACCAGTGGTTTTAATGTTTTGTTTTCACACAGACCTTTTTTTTCAACTGAATTCTTTCTGATCTTGTATAGTAAACTCCTATGATATTTTAAAATATGTTCAGAACTGAGTATGACTCTCTAGAGTATTTTTCCCTGTCCTTGTTTCTTAAAGACTTTAATTTTTTGGTAAAAATCACAAAAGCGAATAGTACTTTCTGCCTCTTGCTAGTTTAAAAAACCCTGACAGATTTAAACAATGCCTATAATACCTCCAAGTGCAAAGAAATTCCTTCCCCTAATGAACCCATATCCTAGGCTGCTGACAAGCTGACCTGCCTACAAATAAACAGACACGCAGGTGTCTTCGTTCCACGCTTCCCTTTTCCATTCAGCACTTTGCTGAGAAGAGCAAACTCCTTCCTGGAAGCTTGTTCAAAAGGATTAAAAATATCCTAGATCTTCACAACTGATCCCCACTTCACATCTAATTGTTGGTTTGGTTTTTAAAAAAAGTTTCTTCAAGAGAAGATTTCCCAAAGAAAGAAGTTTCTACAGATTTGAATCCAATCAGATCTGACAATCCAAATCCGTTTACAGAGAAAATTTCCTTCGAAAAAAGCTAAATCACTGTATAACTTCAGCTTGAATCCTTGGCTGCCAGAGTTTAATTGCTTCTCCTTGTGGCTCTAAATCCAGGGCAGCTTCAAAGCAAGGGTGGCTTCTATTAAATTTAATTACTTTTTCCTGCAGCTCGCATGGCAAAGGTGCCAGCTACTAAATGAAGGTGGTTATGAATCAGAGGCAGATTCCAAACAAAGTTATATATTAAACAGAAATTTTAAGTGTAAGCAAATGAGCTCCTTACACAGAGGCGATTATACTGCAGATGAACTACTGGAAAAAAAAAAAAGAAAAGAAAAGAAAAAAACAGCCACCTAACAAGGGATCAGCTCTGTGTATGTTATTTCCATTCTGCTCAGATTCCAGGCGTGTTTGTGTTAAATGCCACTCTATCCATTTTAGCAATTTCTCTAATCCTCTTAATATTTGTGTACATATATTTCCGTGTGTGGCACACTTGTTTCCATGCCTGCTTCTATATTAATGTCAACAGGTGTCCTAAGCATTTAAGAGGCTGTTCTATGCATCACACCAGCAGCCCCATTTAATCCCGCATGGTCGGCGGGCAGCTCGCAGCGAAGAGCTCCGCTTGGAACCTCGTGTTGAGTATTGAACAAGGGAATATTGAGTGTGATTGTTAAAACAAGGTGATATTGACTGTGATTATTAAATGGTAGTTGAATCTAGACGCAGGAAGGCTCATCTGTTCCCTCATATTGGTTCTGTCATAAATCACCTTAAAAAGGGCACGTGAGAACTAACTTTGTTACTATAGGGTTTGTAATATGCGAAATGACTCTGGGTTTAGCTGAAGTGCTGTGAGTTGAGCTCACAGAAGAGACAATACGAGACATCAGAAGTTTCTGGTGCTTACTGGTGCCGTAGGTTGCACTGATGTGACAAAATCTCCTCGTTTTGTGAGAGTCGGTGTGTCTCTGGCCTTTGACAGTTGCCAGGGGCTGCCAGCTGTGCACAGACATGTGGAACTGGCCTGAGAGAAGCAAATCCACTCCCCACGAGCTGCTAGCATCTTGATTAGACAGCATCCACTGGCGGTCGCCTCTTAATGGGGCAGAATAAGAACTCAAAGTTGAGAGGCACACTGGAAACGCAACAAAAATGTAATTCCCACAACATAGCAAATTGAAACCAGCTCTGTCCTGCAGACACTGGACCATAAAAATTCACAGATAGTTAAGACACCTCACTGGGACATGTCTCCTCTCTTCTATCTTTATTCACAACTTCCCCTAAAATGCTGATCATCATCTTGGATTACATTGCCCTCATCACCTTCTCTGGGCAGGGAGGACAGACGTTGGCTGAGAGCGAGCTCCATCCCAGTGGCTTTGCCAACAGGAGGACCAGTACAGCCTTCCATGTGGATTTTAAGCTTGAACTTTTGATTGCTGTAGAGCAATGCATTAAATACATCAAAAAGGTGAAAATAAGAAAAATCAAGAGGCTGGAATGTGGTGGAGAGGAGTCTCAAGGCAGCGAGTCGTGTAAACAGAAGTCTACTGCCTTTTTACACCCAGTAGTAATTTAGCACTTTCTCTGGGATAACCCAGAAACAAACCAAAGGATTTATTAAAATGCTAAGGCTGAATTGCTAGAAGTCTGTGCTTTTTAGAGCTGAAAGATCACAGTTGTAGAACCACCTCCCTGGAGCATATGATTTGTGTAACAAACAGGAGTGCATTTATGGAGCGAATCCACATGCCTCAGAAATAAATATTACAAGAGAAAAAGTGAGGAAAGGGAGGTGTGTCAACCCAGTGGAAGTTTGAATGAGGAGGGACAAAAACCTTCTGTTCAGAATGCCACCACTGAAACCGAACATGGGGAAGACCTTCTCCATGCCCCCAAAACAGTGGGTGGAAGAATCAAGTGCATCAAATGCTGCAGTAACGATAGATGTCTTTACTGAGTCAGCCTGTCAGCACGTGAAGACAACACTTACTCTGTACTACAAGTCATTCTGGTGCAGATACAAACCAAATTTGTTATTTATATTGAGATAGTGCCTGGAAATCAGTCGAGCTTTCCTGGGAACTGCAGAAACAAACAGCAAAGGGCAGGCCTTAGCTCCAAAGAATTCAGTCAGGGATATGAGACCTAACAGGTGGGTAAGACAAACAAGCAGGTCAGGGTGGAAGGCAAAGGAGACAGTGTGAAAGAAATCAGGGGCTGAGAGCAGTTCTTAGCCAGTAAGAAGCAATAATCGCCATCACAGATGCTTAGCTCTAACAACTTGACAAGATCCCTTTCTTCACATCGGAGCTGTGTTTGATTGCTCCCATACTTGTTTCCACCTCAACCCCCCATTTTGCAATGTCTTCCTGACACTCCAAACATCCACAAAGCTCTTTGAAGTTGAATTTTAATGTGTTTATTGACACCAGTTATGATATTTCAAAACACATGGGCTACAAATTGTTACCATGCACTCCCAGTGTTTACAGTAATCCCCGTATTAAAACAAACTCAGCCTTTCCTGATGATTTTATATCTTATTGCTGACTCACTTGCCTGTGTTTATTTAAACTTCTGTTGAGGTTTTTTTTTTAATATTCAACACTTTTGAAACATAAAAAGACCCTATCTGCAGATTTCATATACTTTGGAAACATTTTGCATTCATTTTTATGGGCACCACATGGCCAAAATCCTTCTTTTCAATTTTCCTTGCAGACCTGTGACTTGCAATATGGGTTGCCCAAGCTCAGCGGTTAACCCTGCACGTGCAGCTGGCCTTGGTGTTAGAACTGCTGCCAAGGCCTGGCCCAGCGATCGGTGGCTGCAGCAGCTCAGTCCTGAGGCAACAGCTTGGCCAGAGGAGGTTCCCCTCTGATCTCCATGTGGCTGGCTTAAGCTGCAGCAAAGGAAGATTTTAGGAGTCCACACCACCGCTCATTAGAAATGATAGAGTAGCTCTTCCTACCTTTGAACAGGGCTGGAGTGCTCCACTTGTGATGTCCTTCCCATCCTAGAGGACACCTTGGCCACGTGGCTGAGCTGCAGCTCCTGAGGAACACCAAGCTGCCCAGTGGCTCAAGTTCAGGGCTGTGACAAGGCTTTGTCACCCTCAGGGGGTCACATTTAGTCAAGCAGGGCCAAAGGAGCTGTCTGTCCAGCTCTGGAAAGCAGGCACGTGGAAGCGGATGCCGTCGAGTGACTTGGGACCACGAGTCTCGTCAACATCTGCAGCTCTGGGTCATAAAAGGTTTCAGTAAGCAAATCTGAGCCAGGAAGGTTGGGCCCTCCACCATGTGGCATGAAACAAAAACGGTTTAAAACTCTGTGTTTTAGTGTCTACGGTTACAAGTGAACAGTCCTATAAAAGTCCCTATAAAGCACGAGACAGGCCTGGACTCCTCGTGCTGGCTCCAAGACCCTTTCAACACCAAACCTCCGTGGTGATGCCGTGGGCAGCTGCATCGACCAGGGCCAGGGTGGAGGGAGCAGGAGCCACTCCTGTTGATGTCCCCAGACAAACCCTCTGGCAAGCAAAGCCAAAAAGACATGTTAATTTTGGCAGTGAACAGAAGCACTGGGGAAAAGAGTAAAATCAATGTTTGCTAAATAGAAAAAAAGGATCTAAATTTAAGGAAAATACATTTAGCTTATAATATATTCCTAAAAGGTATTTAGAGGAAAGGAAATGGAATTTGTAAACAAATTATAAAATATAATAAAAAAAGTTACAATGCACTGTCCTTTTAAAGGAAGCAAATTACTGCGCTGCTAAATTGGAACAGCTCTGGGGACTCATTCATAGTCTTCCACTCTTTATACTCACAAAGTCTGACCAGTATCTCTAGGGGTGGCTGCATTTAATAGTATCATCTAAAATGTAATAAACCCTGCAGGTGATGACCAACTGGGAAGGTGCAGAACCCACTGGGATTCAAATGCAATTCAGATGATTTGGAGTTCAGCATCTGAGAAATACTGAGAGTTCACATGTTATTTTCCATGTTGGAGGAAAGAAAATAAGATCTATACTTACAAAATGATATAAATTATGCATAAATAAAAATCTTGGGTAAAAAAAATCATACATTTAAAATAACAGTCTTGATTATTCAAAAAGGAAAAGAAGTCCAAAATAAAAAGGACATTTTTTATTGTCTGGACATTCTGAATCAAGTAAAACTATTTCACTAAACTGGGCTCCAATTGCACATCCACAAATGAACCTTTCCTAGGGAAACGGCAGAAGTGAAGCTTTGTGGTTGCCCTCTGAAATAACTCCATCTCCTACAGATTGCTCTAGAATACCAACAGGAGGAAGGCAAGTTTTTTTGTAAAAGAAATAAAATTTGTTGGGAGTTTTGAGGCTGTACCATGGGGAGAAAAAAAAAAACCAACTAAAAACGAAAGCAGGGCTCTCTTACCCTTGGAAAACTGTTAATTCAGCATTAAATACACACTGAGCTGCTCTGGAATCTCATTGTTACTTTATATAGCCAAGTGCCATTACCTCTGACTCTATTCCAATGGCTGCTGGACTTGGGTTTACGAGCAAATTGTTAAAAGCTGTGTCTGAGGTATGAAAGCGACAAGTGGAAAGCATTCCCATGAAGTATGCAGGATCCCTGGAACCGGGCCAGCGGTTTAGGTCAAAACTCAGTCACATGTCCTGCTAGCTGGTCCGGAACATCCTTCAAATCCAGCTAAGCAAACAGCTCGGAGAGCCCCGCGCCAAGTGCCAGCTCCAGCTGGCATCCTGGTACATTTTATTCTACAGTTGTTGCAGTTTTGGAGGTTATGAAAAGTTTACTAGTGAGAAACATTTCGGGGCACCGTGCCAACAATTTAGGCTGAAGGAAGAGCTGTAATGACATGAGCATATATAACTTTGGTGGAAAGTCTGAAACATCGGTTCCACACCCTGAGAACTGCCTGTTTATAACTCCCAACAATTCTGAACATCAAGAGAAGGCTGTCTGCTTGCTCTTAAGATGTTTATGTTGTGCTTTCTAAATATTTAAAAACCATTGATGAAACTGAAGGCAGCTTTCACAACGTTGTGTCCCTCCTTCATTTTGGTTTGCGGGGCCAGTTCTTTTGTAAACAGGAACTTGATACTGCAAAAAAGGGGTGTGAGAGCACCGGGCAGACAGGGATTCTCAGCAAACAATTTTGGTAACCAAGAAAACCCTCTTGAAATGATCTTACCAAATTTCTGTTGGGAAATAACACACTGTTTTGATTTCTAAGGAGGAAGCACTTGCAAACGACACTGTTTTTTTCACGAGCACAGACAGGCAATCAGGCTTCCCAGTGATTAGTTCAACTTCAAACATCCACTTTGATGCAGAAGCCCACCACCAAACCTTATTTGACAGAAGTTAAAGCAGCTAAACTCAAGACAAGCTTCCTTGAGCCCATTTGAGTGTTGTTTAGCGTCAGAGAAAAGGAAAGGCAAGGAATCATTACGTTGGATTCTCACAACAAAACAATTTAAAGAACTTTCTCAGCCGCTGTGTTTCTCATTTTGAAAGTCCTCCTTTGGCTGGTGCTCCAGCTGGCATTCGACAGACAGAAAAAGAAAATAAACCCATGGTTCCCAGAAGATTTCTAGCAGAATATTCAACATATTAGAAGTGAAAAAAGAAATATTGAAAGTACAAGCAAAACCTCTGTTCCCATCTTCACTCCAAGGCAATATTTGGGTGCAGTAGGAGTGCAGAGCAGTGTTTGTCTATCTACCAGTGCTATTCATCACTACGTTTACCATATTTTCCTTTTCTTTCCATAACTCCTGGCTTCGCTTATGTCTGGGTGTTTTCTAGCCAGCCTTAAGGCAATAAATCAAAGCTGTCAGCATTGGAAGAAAATTAATGTGAGAAGTTGTTCCCAAGGCCACCAGCCTTTTCCCTGCTCGGTGTGCCGCGTTAATCCAGGATTCCTCAACAGCTTTCAATGTTTTGCTGTTTTCACAGGGTTTTGAGGCTACAAGATGCATATTTCTGAAGGGTGGCTTTGAATCGTATCCTGTAAGACATCGAATTCCTGGAGTTCTTCTAGATGTCAAAGAGAAGTGCGGGTGCTCAGCTCAGGCCCAGATCTGACCCTAGGCCATCTCTGGCCAAGCCACAAGCAAAACCCAGAGCCAGCGTTGGAATGCATCAGGGTCTGAATCTGGGTTGAACTTTTCACGAAGAAAAAGGCCAAATGATTAAAAAACAATCCTGTTCCTATGCCCCGTAGTGATGACGCTGGTTGAATTATTCATTGCGAGTTATTTATCCAAAGAATGCGGCTGGCATTTATGCTGAATACATTACTTGCAAGTTTTGATTTCTTGTTTCATTACTCACTGTGTTCTGTGCTGCTCAGAAACTCCAACCTCTTCATTTCTGAAAGTCTCTCTTATTTTTTTATTTTTTTTTCCCTTGAGTCTGAGAAAAGGAACACTTGGGAAACAGCCTTCAGCTGGTGTGGATCTGATACAGCAAATACCTCCCTGGGAAAGGACAGCCTGGCAGTTAAGGCATTTTCCTGGAACTCAGGCAAGCAATGTTCTTACCCTATTCAGCTGCAGATGAACTCCACAACCCTGGGCAAATCACCTCATTCCCTACACCTCTGGCTCCACATTTATAAAACGGACGCAGCATTTCTCTAAGATGCTGTAAGGCCAGATATGTTAAAGATGATTAATTGCCTAGTTACTATGGAAACGGGAAAAGCGTCTAATGCAGATGGATGAGTGTAGAAACAGATCCACCTGACTGAAAAATCATGAGCAATTGGGAACTTCATTAGGTGAAATTCATTGTGTTGTGGTCAGAAGGATTGTGGGAGCCACTCAAAACTTCCCTTAATAGAAAGTGTATTAGATTTGTCTCTGGATGGACACTGAAGGCTTTCCCTTGTATGTTTTCAAAGTGTCACATTTAACGTATCTCTTTAGATTTGTTTTTCTCTAATAGCTTGGGATGTTTAGGTAACAAATTCTTGTCCTACCAGAGACCATTAAAACCAGAACAAGGATTGCTGAAATCAGCCCAGAAGTCTAAAGACTGAGACATATTGAAAGAGAAGTTTAATTCCAAAACTAAAGTCTCAGGAGCCATTAAAAGAGAAAACACCGAGCAACTGCTGAATTCAACTGCAGCAGTTTTTTCTCCACCAGAAGACTACTGTTCTAAGGATGTCCTCACAAAACACTGCTGCTCCCTGCTTTCAAATCAGACTTGATCTGCCAGCTGCTCAGCCAGACATCAAGGTAGCTCGGTTAGAGTTTTGTCCAAATGCAGATTGAGTAAAGACTTCAAATCCCCAGCCAGCGTTTGTGTGTTAACCTCTTTGGCAGAATCAATGGAGAGAGCCTGCTCGTCGTTTCTTTCACTCAGGTCCTGAAAAACCCATGGCACTTACTTTCTTAGTTCTCAGAATCTGATTGATGGATTTGGATTTTAGAAAATTATTAAAATATGGAGGTTCCCCCTCGCTCCTGCAACACATTCAATTATACTAATTTTGAGGAATTTCAAATGCTAGACCTCAAACTACTCCTCATTGTCCCATCAGATTATCCGGGTCTTTGACAAGAAAAGTGATTATTTGCAAAGACTCCTGGTAGCAGCACTTACAGAAGTGAGGCTGTTCAGATTTGGGAGTTTAAAAATGGGTTTGCCATCACAAATGGCTCTTGGACTTACAGTTGTGTCTCGGTAGGGTAAAGCTCTCAAGGCTTTCAACTGCAGCAGGCCCTGCTGACTCAGGGGATGAAAGCTATGGAACTGCTGGCAAAGGAAATGCTAATGATTAAAGCGGTAATCGTGACTCTGGGGCAAGAAATAAATGCCTACAGGGTGACGAGAGATTGAATAAACAAAGCAAATAAGAGCCTCACGCTGCACAATGCCACAGCGCAGTGATTACAGCCGGCAGCATAGCCTCGGCCCTCTGCGCCGGCACAGCAGGTACCACCAGTGAGGCTCATGGAAACCAGAGCGGCTCCCCCAGCTGACCCAGCAGGCAGCACATTGGGTGGGAGGGTCTCGCTCAGCCCACGGCTCCGCGCACATTGCCTGCTCTCCAGTGTGTTCAGAGCAAAAAGTTCTCACCCTAAAACCAGTGCCACGCTCCAAGGAGTTGTGCTGGGCACCCCAAAGGGTTGTGCTCTTCCCGTGATGGAAAGTGTTCCCATTTTCAGTCAATGCAGAGGATGCTTCTCTGGCGTAACGGGCATGATGGGTCCACGCTAATGTAAAAATCAAGACCACTAAAAAGCTTTGTAGCTTTTTGGCTAGAGACGGCCTCATTTGCACCATGAACCATTTTGGTGGTGTTATTACTGAAACAGAAATATTGACTGTGAAATGATGACAGCAGCAGTAGAAAGCAATAGCGGTAACTTTGACCTTGCACTGCATGTTACAACTGAGATCCTCACACTGCTTTCCAAACCTCCTCCTCTCAGTCTTCTTCCAAGAGGATTGTCAGCTGCTTCATTATAGTGGAAAATAACACAAGTTTTCCTGAAAAATCTGATTTCTATGAAGTAGGTCACAGAGAGAAACCTCTGGTAACCCATGGCAGGTGAAGTGCTAAGTGTCTCCAAGGAAATATAAGCTCTCTGCAGAGGAGGGCGACCAGTGAAGAGCCTGGATCCCTCCCTGAAAGGCTCCGTGTAGGATGTGCCTCTGAGCAAAGTCCAGCACACGTGCAACCTGGCCGCTTGTGCCTGGCAAATAACTTCATTTTCTGTCATTCAGGTGTCAGCTTCTGCTTCCTTGTTTGCTGGATGTAATAATATCCCAGCCTACCTGCCTTGCACAGGGGACTCGGTGGAGGGACTGAACAGCAGAAATAAACAAATGAAAGGAGTCTTTAAAGATGTGAAAGGGGAAGTGTGCTACTGTCTGTGGGACCATCGTCACCAGCTATATCGCTGGGTCCTGGCTCTAAAGCAGAGATGAACTTCACGTTACTGCCTCCAGGGCCATGGCTCAAGAAGCACTTTGCTCCAGCTTGTTCCACTTCCACCCTTATTGTTTGTTATATTCTACTCGCAATACTTAAAATTCATATGAGTTTTCTCTTCCAGTATGGAGACTGTCCTTCCCAAGGAATAACTTTTACCCTTTATCCTAAAGTTGCAGGTAGGAGGCTACTAAATTTGGCCCAGGAAATCCTGTCAGGAAGGTGCTTAATTTCAGGAATAAAGACAACTGGGGAGGAAATCTGGTCCAGGATATTAAGAATGGAAAGTAAAAATCTGCTGTTCCATCATCAGTAAAATACAGTGCTGCAAACAACTTCTTACAGAAAGGACCGGGAGTCCTTCAATAAACAAGGCTAAGAAAAGACTTGGTGGCTTTTTTTAATTTGTGGGTGTATTTGCCCCCCACCCCCCAACAAAACTGGCTTAATGACGGGAGTAGTTAAATTATAATGCCTACGCTATTGTTTGAATAAGGCAAACTCCCTCATATGCCATTAATGTACTACTGCCAACAGCAGCCAGGGAACAGCCTCAACAATAGAGAGGATTTTCCAGCTCACTGTGCGATTTGATCTCTATAAACCTCCCATAACATATACTGTACGGCAGTAAATCATTTGTAACATTATTATCCACCCATCTGGGATCAGAGTGCAACCACTAAGACAACGCAAGGAATCTGGGCTCCTTTCAGCACTCGGCAAAATGAACCTCATTGGTAAGATTTCATTAATTCAGCAATTCAACAACTAGATCACGCTCCCTTCAGGAGGGACTGTGCTTTCCATTGGCTACCTTCCTAGCATTTCCCAGGGCTCTGCTATTTCTGTTCTCCAGTATTGCTGATGCTTTCTCTTGTATTTCAAAATGGTTATTGCTTGAGCGTGGTTGGCTGGTTGCAGGCCAGTTCCTAGTGAAAGGAGGAAATGGTTTCAGAGAAAAGACGGCCATGTTTTCCAAGTTAGCATCAGACTTTGTTCCCAGCTTAGTTTTGGGGGAAAGCCTTCTGATGCCTCCTCCTCCTCCTCCTGAATTTGCTAACTCTGACTCAGAGTAGGAGAAAATCCAGTGAGAGTCAAAGCTCTCCCAGCCTCAGATGTGTGTGTGGAGGCAGCTGCAGCAGCTCAGTGCCCTTCTGAGATGCCAGCTCTGCCTGCTCCCTGTCCTGTGTGTTGGTAGAGCTTCCCAGAAGGTAGTGAGGAGCCAGCAGAGATGCCTTTTCTAGTCCAAACCACAGACAGCAGCAAGAAGGGGTTAAAATGCCTTCCTGTGGATGCTTTGTTTTACCTGCCATGGGCTGTATCTCCCGACAATATTCCTCATGCATGAACATCAACCTGGCTTGAAAAGTCAGCGGTGACACAAGACTCCGTGTCTACCTCGTAGAAAATCTGCACATTTGTATCAAAGCTGACACCTCTTCTGCCCCACAGATAAAATTTCAACGCGGAATTCAGGCCATAAGACGTTGTTGCCTACAGCTTGACCAAAGAAAGTGTTGGCATGACCTTCTGGGAACTATCTCTGCCAAATTCCACACCAATCAAAATACACAGATGCCCAAACATTAAAGATTAATTAAGCCAAAAGCCCCCCCACTTCACTTGTTACCTAAGGCATGAACCAAAGCCTGTTGAACATGGACTTTCACCAGCCCCACTAGTAGCAGGTTTACAGGTAGGACAAGATGGGGTACCTGGATATCCTGGAAGAGCTGGGCTTTCCTCTGGGAAAGAGGAACAAATCAGAGGCAGTTGGGGAAAACTCCTGTCGCTGGCCATGGTATGAAGAACTCATGAACATGCTAGAAAACAATTCTCTTTACGATTTCTTAGCATAAGAAGCAGTAAAGGGAAAGCTGAGGCAGTGACAGCACAATCATCAGCAAGCTGCTTCTAATCAGACCCCTGTTGGCATTGAACCCACAATCTTTTCTATGCACACCGACAACAATATTAGCTTTAAATAAAAATAACAGAGCTCACCAAATGTATTCAAAGCATCATTTACTTCAGAGGCTCTGAATAATTTTCTGTAGGCTTAATCAATTCATACACATATACATTCATTTATCTAAACCGGTTACCTAAAGCCAAGCCAGTTCTTTGGCTACAAGCCTATAGTTTTTCACATGATCTTCAGAATAAAAGGAGAAATTCACTGCTTTTGAATTAAAAGCAGCTTGGTACAAAAGAAGTGTATCAAGAAAGAGACCGACTTTCAAACAGCTACCCACTACCCCTTGGTTATTTGCTGCAATAAATGGTTTTGTACCAGCCCTTTTAGAGAAGATTCCTTCTTACTGTATCGAACCACAAGACTGAATTTCCTTTGGGTAAACACTAAAAGATAACATTAGAAAAGCCCTCCCACAAAACCTACGGTCCTCTGCCCACTGAGTAACAATAGCTAACGCAATCTGAGCCGCCTGTGTCTTTGGGTGAATAAAAACCACCTTCCTGAGCAGACAGGGATAGAGCTGCCCGGCCCACAGCGACTGCTGCTTAAATTGCAAATCCTCTGCCCGCACGGGGCTCTCGGCTGGCCAAGCACAATACCTTTCATTTCTTCACAAAGCTGGGGATGACTGATGGGCCCTCCTTTTGCTAAAGAGACCAAATTCAATCCAGTTCCCTTTTGGGACACCCTCCTGAAACCCGTCCAACTCTCGTCTCTCCAGCCCTGCTCCTGACCTGTCCGTGCTGCGGTAGGTAGCGAGCAAAGCCTTTTTTTCATCAGGTCAATCCCTAGCCCTCCTCAAATGTCGTATCTTTTCAACACACCTGACGGGGCAAAACACACCTTGGCTCTGTCTCCGCAGAGGCTGAGCACTCAAATGGCTTTGCTGGGAGCTCAACAATAGCTGAGCGAGGCTGCGGATTTGTTCTGTTTGGAAGCCCTCGAACCGCACCGGGTTGGATGGGTTTTCTCTGTAACATCCGCAGCTGGGGCTCGTAATAGTCTGTATATCATCACTGTGATAATGGGAGATGAATATCACACCCACATCCTCAGCTGGACCTCACCAGAGGCACCAGAGAATGGGCACCTCTGTCTCATAAGCCCCTGTGACATATTCCCTTGCAAAGCTACATGATACAAAGTTTTCAAAGAAAAACCAACACATAAATACAGAGTTGAAAATAGGGACCAGAGCTATCTCCCATTCTTTCCTTGCTTGAAATTTCTCTTTTCGTTTTGACTGAAACAGCCTCTTATCCTTGCAGCCAGTTTCACATACTTATATAAATATTTTCCAATTCTAAGCAGCAGCTACTGAGGTAACTGAAAATATTTGCATACACAGACCAATAAAATACTCATAAGCACCAGGTGTACCATAATAAATTTCTCTCTCCTCTGAGTGGCTTTTGATACCCTCGCTAGTATCAAATAGCTCACACATCCTAAAGACAAAGCCCATCTGTTCTACAAAATCCCAGAACATTTTTATTCCTAGCATAAAAATCATTGTATTCTTAACATTTGAGAGCTTCCCCAGGCCAAACGCTGCCACAACAAAAAGCTCCTGCCTTGGGAATATATCCCGTGTTCTGCTAAAGCACGCACCGAAAGCAAGCAGCTCACGATCCGGCACACACATACTTCCCAGGATTGTGGATTTCTTTAGCCTAATCTAACCTGAATGCCTGTTTGTAATGTAAGTGAGTATCTAAACAGATTATTAAATGTAACAGCAACAGCTTTTTATGAAAATCACCAGGATTATTCCAATCCTAGAAGAGAAGAAAGTAAAGAAGAGTGTTTCAGTAACATGATCCGCCAAAATAGGACGGAAACTCTTTAACAGCACCTTGCCAGAAACAATGGATGGCAGAGTCTGTTTTAAACAAGATGATTTTTCAGAATATTGTTACTGACTTTTTGTATAGTGTTAGTGAGGTTTGTGTACACTAATAAAAAATGAAAGCCGCTATTAAAAACAAATCAATGGACTGTACCTGGTTTTGATCACACAAGAGCTGGCCGTTTGCATTGGTATTTGCAGCATCTGTTCCAATTAAGACTTGTTTTCTAGTTTAAAGATATTAGTCCAATCACTAGTGTTCTGTTGGAAACATGAATAGAGCATTGTTCTGGCAGAATGTAGTTAAACAGACTCCACAGACTCTATTAAACAGCTTTGCTGCCCAATTAGAATGGGAAGGAGTCAGGCAGACATGACTGTACTGTGTGCCCTCTGTTCCACATGTATTTTTATGGATTCATAGTCAATGAAAACGGTTAACGTGGAACATGTGTTGGGAAAACAGGCTGCGTGCCGCCTCGGAGCTGGACAAACGGCGCATCGAGCAACGGAGCCGGATTAATGGACACCAAATCTAATGACTCTAACGACTGCGTGTAAAACAATGCACAAGAACGGTGAACCGTGCTCCTTCCATGTGATGAAAGTAACTGTGGGAAGCTTGGCAACACAGAATCCTCACTGTCTTAAAGCAGACAAGGACTATGCTCACCTTTGTCTGGCTGTTGCTTTGGGTGGTGTTAGATCTCAGGCTGGTGACCACAGGAGGTGGTGGGACTTTTCCAGGGTGTTCTGTGCTTGACAAAATGGATGTTTGTTGCAGACAGCTTGAAAGCTGACGTGGGTGTGTGATGGTACTCAGCAGAGATGACGTGGTGTCAAACTGACAGCATATGATATGAGAATAGAGATTAATAAGCAGCTCATATTTACCTCATTTAATTGATTAGGGATAAAAAAAGGGCTACAGGAGCAAGAAAGATTTATGAGATGCTCTGCTAAGAAATAACTGTTGAGTGTGATATTTTTGGATGAGCAACATGAAAACAAGGTTCGCATTTCTTAAGAACTTCTCCCAAACAGCTCACCCTGCTGGGTGGAGGATCAGGGCAAGTGCCCAAGAGGAGGCTGCTGGGAGAAGGTCCTTGAGTTGGGCCTCTCAGCAAAGCCGGCGGCTGCAAACGCAGCGGGGATTGGATGCCTGGGCCTCTTGGGCAGCTTTAAGGCATATGCAGGGAAATGTACCTTGTATCCCCTGCTGCAATTTTATAAGGTATTACATACCCCTCTGTGGATCAGGGCTGTTGCTGCCCTGACTCCAGCTAATTAGCTTTTGTAGCTTTGATGGATGGATTGATTCAGCAGTTAAACAGAGATAAATTAACTGTCTATCTAAACAGAGTTTAAGTGAGGAGGGAATTCCGATTAGAATGTTATTTCATGCAGTACTGCTCTTCTTTCTCAGCACATGCTGAAAACCACCAGCCTCCCTCACCCAGGAAGTCCGTGGAGCCAACCCCAGCTCAGACCTGCAGGCTCTCCAGCCAACCTGCAGGACTTTGGAGAGTGTGTTTGGATCAGACAAAACAACGATGTTGTAATTATTTCTACAGGTTGAAGAACTGCTCTATGGAATTTAATTTCCTAAGACTTTCAGGAGCATCTGAAATGTATTTTGTGCTGAAACCCAGTACCCAAAAAGTCAGCAAAAAGCTTGATTTTCTATTTACTCTAAAGGACTTTTATGTTAACAATGCCTTTTTTTTTTATCCTGATGTAAGAAATACTTATAAATGTTTTTAGAAGGTGTAATTATAGAGCTAATATAAAAATACTTAAAAACTGTGATGAGGGCTTAGAGAAAGATAGGTTTTGTTCAGCCTGTATACATCATTGAAGTACCTTAATGTGCAAGTAGTTTAAAATATAAATAACAGCCATCACCTAAATATGTTAAACAAACATGCATCCAGCTAGATGAATTTTAAGTCATTTCATGTAAATATTAACTTCTAAAGCTTTCCAACTGACAAAATGAAGGCAACAGAGAATGCCACTTTACTTGCATCTTCATACACTCAACAGTGCTGGAATGGAACCAATAGGGGAAAAGAAACAAAAACAAGCAAATGCAAGGTAAAAAATAGTGCTGAACATTTCTGTAGAGGTGGCCAATGAAAGCTGGCACAAGGATGAACTTCCCTGGATGCCTCACCTCTTCAGTCAGGGTAATGTGCTAGCGCTGGAAAGGCTGGCCAACTCCTAAACCTACCCTCTGCCAACTTTGTTGTCTCTTCACTCGGGTGTTAGAACACGCACACCCAATATTCGGGTTACCGAGCATAAAAAAGTACCTTGTTTTACATTAAAAGTGTAAAAATGTGATGAAGAGAGTAACCAGGCAGCCTCCAGGCAGAACAAAATGAAGGTTTTTCTGGTCCCTTCCTAAAATACTGTGACTTTTTTGAGCCAACCTACCTGAAAAGTTTTCTTCCTTGACCTTGCTCAGCTTTGGTTGTCCAGTTTCACCAGTCAGCTGCTCCATGGTGCAGGAGGAATAAGAATATTTTGTGGTCAGAACTGTGCTTCGTACCCTATTGCCTCAGATGAAGCATCTCACACAGCGTTTAATTATCTCTTTCTAGTCACCCACCTTCAAGCCAGCACAAAAGCTACTTTTTTTCCTCCAAAATCTACCAGATGTTAATGACACCTTTCCCTCAGCTCCAGCAGCCTTTGTGCCACCCCTCCGCAGGAGGCTCTGACACGTGTCTGCTGTTGCAACGCATCTGCTCTGTAAATCACACCCAGTTCTCTTCTCTACCACCGGCGTTTTGAAGGGAGGATGCTCAGGAGGATGAACACCTCCCCAGAAGAGATAAGCAGGTAAAAATAAAAATAGAAAGGGACATCTCTTTCTCACAAAAAGCACATTTCTTTTTGTAGGGTTTTTTAAACTTCAATAAGGCTTAGTCACACCAAGGAGAGCCAAGGGTATGAGATTTTCCTTTCTGTTGAAGAGGCTGTAGATACATTAAAACTAATTACTCCTCATTTTATGCTCCAGTAGGATGAAAAATTCCACTAAGTTTGGAGAGGAATTAATGCCAGTGGATAACTACTTTGTGCGAAAAGAACGAAGCAGACAGCATCCAGTGGCAGAGCTCCCAGGAGCAATCTCGTTGCCCCAGCCTTAGCACTGCTAAAACATGTTCTTGTGCATCATCAGACATCAACACGGCTACGGGGTGGGACGTCATCTCGCTCTACTGGCCTTGCAAGAGACAGCTTGCTGCCTGCCACTCGGTTCACACTCAGAAGACACTGGTGGATCACAGTATCTCTGGACTGCTTTGATTAGTTGAGCACAATACCTAAAAATGCAAAGCTAACAGATATTTTTTTCATAATATTCTCAATTCTTTCTCTATGGGAAAGAAACTACCCATGACGGCCTTTATGGCAGAAATGCAATATTTCATAATATATGCTGAAACAGGTAAAATGCAGACAAGCACATTTTCAATTCACGTCCCCAACGTAGTCCTACAGATTTTATATCCTGAAAAAAAAACTCAACCAGCTCCGTGCACCTTCTGCGCCTCACCTGTGCAGCAAGGACAGTCACGATTTCTGATAAACAAAAGTGATAGACCCTTATCCCAAGGCCCTCGCAAATCAACAGGAGAGATTAATTGCAAATCGATACTCTGATAAGGGCGAGCGAGCAGGAGCGGGGCCCCAGCGAGGCCGAAGCTGCGGCCGCAGTGCCCCGCACCGGCTGACGGGCAGCACGGCACCGGCTCGGGCAGAGATAAGGCTCTGCTCACAACCTTCACGATACTCTCCTCAGCTCACTTTTGATGAGGTTTGCTGCACACATGGAGCTTTCAAAATGTCATGTCTTTTCCCACGATGCACAGCTACCTGAAGGGAGGTTGTGGTGAGGTGGGGGTTGGTCTCTTCTCCCAAGTAACCAGTGATAGGATGAGAGGGAATGGGCTTAAGTTGCACCAGGGGAGGTTTAGGTTGGATATTAGGATGAATTTTTTTACTAAGAGAGTGGTGAGGCCTTGGAACAGGCTGCCCAGGGAAGTGGTGGGATCACCATCCCTGGAGGTGTTCAAAAAAACATGTAGATGTGGCGCTTCAGGACCTGGTTTAGGGCTCATGAGAATGTTTAGTAGACAGTTGGACTTGATGAGCTTGAAGGTCATTTCCAACCTTTATGGATCTAAGAATATTGCTTTAAAAGGGAAGAAAAAGCATTTGCTTGTTTTTTCTCTTTGCTCTTGCACCAGAAACCAGCACAGCGCTAAGCAGATCAGCAGCATCCTCAGCTGCAGCACTTGGACAAAGGTTTTCTGTTACCAGTCGACCGGGATTCATGGGGAAAGGCTGGATAAAACTTGTTTTCCCCCCATCTCTTGCTCTTGCACCACACACATGAAAGGCACAGTGCCCCAGGGACCGCTATCGCATCCTCCATCTCCCCCCATCCTCCCTGGCAGCGCGGGCAGGTCTGCCCATCAGCTCCAGCCCCGCCAAACGGAATCGCTTTCATTGGTACAGAGATTTGAAAGAGATATTTTGAGTTTGCAAAGTGCTTCCAAGCTCTCGAGTGCAAATTATTGCTATTAATAGGATATTTTAGCCCATCTGGGTAAACTGGGCAAACAGCAGCAATACAACCCAGGGCTTCTCACGTTCAGACACTTCAAGCAGATCGCTTTACTCTCTGTAAGCAAGTAAGTATGTCTTTATATCACATTGGACTTTTTTTTTATCTTTCTGAAGCTGTTTAGCCTTTTGTTATTATTTTAGCTGTTTATTTCTTTAACAGCTCATTATTTTCAGTGGGCTCCTGTGTCTCATTACACAGTTCAGTTTTAAGAGCAAATTTGTACTTTATACAGCTTTATTCTGCCTAAAAACATAATCTTATATGTTTCCCACTCTGCTGATAGTCATCTATATAAAGATCATTCTGCGCTTTATGTTAGAATCCCTTTGTATGAAAAGTTTGACTTGCTTGAACTGGAGAAAGTCACAAGTATCTCCAGAAAATATTCTTGATCTGTTCTGATTTAACCTATGTGCAAGAATTTTCAATCTATAAGACTAGCTTGCGGGGAAAAAAAAAGTTCTTTCATCTCTTATATTGCTAGTGTTATTTCTACAGAACAGAAGAACTCTATCTGCATCACAAAATTTAATCACCTTCCCAGGTCTCAAGAGACTCTGAGACAAATGGTGATAGAACAAAAAGCAGAGAATGTTGGTGCAGCCAGCCAGCATGCAGGTAGAAGACATCTGAAATTTCAGCTGCACATGTGCACCACAGAAATCTTCTGACATTTGCAAAGTGATGCAATAAAGCTTATGAAAACAGACATTTCTCGGGGCAGCGTTATTACTTCATCATTCAGTCTGACCAGAAATTCAGCTGGAACATACGTTATTTGGGTTCTTTCCGCTTCTTCGTTAGCCTAAACTAGAGACAAGCATTGCAAAGATGCTCTCTAACATCTCCTCCCATATCCCATGGTTTGACTCTAGGGTCATTTAATCCAGGAAGGGAAGTCTGGCAGGATCAATTCTTCAGAACGTGTCAACCTCTTTCCTGCAGGTTCTCACGCTTTCAATGTGCTTAAATCAGAGATGCCCTTGGGTTACAGAATCATGGAATTGTCAGGGGCCCAAGGAATTCGAACCATCTCTGTGCTCAGTCACATGCAGTGGGATGGTACAAAGTCCCTCAAATCCAGTTCTCAATCAAGGTTGTGAAAGGTATATGCTCTGTGATCTGTCTCTGCCTCAGTTTCTCTATAAAATGGTGACTGAAGCTGCAAAGGTGGAAACTGTATTCAAAGAGCAGGCTCCTGACAATACACTAGGATGAAGGGATGTGTCTTCATCAATTCTATAAACACGGGTGAATCTGTGCTGACACCCCCTGCCTCAGCCACACAGTTAACAGAGCACTCAAAAAAAAAAAACAACAAACAATAACAAAAAAACAACCTGAGAAGATGCAACTAGAGCTGTGAGGGGATCTTCACTTCTGCCTGACACTCTACTTTCCTTCTAGGTGCCAGAAGATGGATGTCTCACCTGCACAGCCACAGAAGAGACCTTTCCAACACGTCATCCCAAGAGCAGCAAAGCTGACAGGGTAGCTCCACTCCCAGCACACTCCACCAACCGAGAAGAAAGAGCTGAAATAACCTTCTGGCCTGAAGGTGACAGTGCTGCCAGCAGAGCCAAGGTAACGCCGCACCAAAATTCCCATTTCTTCAGACATAAATCACTGAGGTGATACATCAAAGCAGAGCAATCCCAGGGCACAGTGGGAGAGGCTGGTGTTGACCTAAACAGCAACGTGCAAAGGATCCCATCGTCCTGCCTGTCCCCTGCCTGGAAAGGTGAAATATTCATCTTCATATTCTGTCGCCTGATGGCTTCACTGTGCACAAAACCGTTCACAAGTATGTTAAGTTATTCAGCACTGATCTCTCACCTGGTTTAAGTTAGGAATACACATAAAAATACCCACCTCAAGTAAAGTGGAAGCATCTGACAGAGACATCTCCGAGACAGACGTGCAGCAGCACATCCCTTTTTCAGTGAACACTTATGTTACCTAAGCACGGAATAATCAACGCGCTTTTAGGAAGCTGAGATTTTGAGGGACAAAGGAGGAGATCGTTCTGCATGGAGCTCTCACTTGGAGATATCACTATTCAGTAGAAACTGGGTCTCCATCTTTTAACACCCTGAGACTCAGTGAAAAGCTGGGAGGGTGGCTCCAGCTTTAGGGCATGTCCAAATTTCACAGCCCCATCAAATCCAGCAACTTTTCGGAGGATGGGACACGCTTCACAAAACAACGGCTTCGATTATTTCAGCTACCCAGGCCCCAGCAGCGCTCGGACGCTGTCAGTGCCACTCACAGGCACCAGAGGACACAGTTTGACCAACCAGTGGGTTAAGTGGTGTCTCTGAAGATGGCTAGATTAGAGGTACAGCTATGCCGCGGGAGCCCCAGGCGGCATCACACGGCGTTGGCAGCGCTGGGCGCTTTGCTTTTACCCATCACCGGTTGCGGCAGGTGTGGGACGTGTGGCACACACTCCTGGTTAAAGTAACAGCTCTACCAACACACTCCTGCGAAAGAAAACCGCTTAAAAAAAGAAAAACAGTACTTAAAATTGGGAAGCTGATTTTCAGCCCAAGTAAATTATAGAGAGAAAGAGAGGCTGGGGAGGGCAAGAAGGAGGGGGGAAAAAAAAAAAAGCGCCAAGCTCTGGAACCACTGAATTACCCTTAATTCTAGGAGCCCGGCCAATACAGCATACGAATGATTGCACAGACAGTTCCAAAAATGACACACACACTCTCTCCCTGGCTCACTCATGGCAAACCCGCAGCAATGAGCTTTTTTCTTTTTTTTTTTTTTTTTAATGCCCCGGAATTCCCATGAAAGCAGCAAAAGGAGCCAAAGCAAGAGGAGCTAAGATGGTCAAACATCGCAGTAGCGCCCTATATTTAAACACTTCTACAAACCCTTCAGTTACCAAATGTGATTCCAGACAGAGGCAGCCCTTTGCCCAATACCTTCTTTCAAAATAGAAGCCCAGAAAAGGCTATGACCTGTCAGTCCCACTAAACTTTTTTCTTTTTTTTCTTTTTTTTAAATTCAACATACCTTTTCAGATATTCAGCCTCTTACAAAGGAGGCAAGTCTCTCTCTGGTGTTTTTTTGGAAGGAAAATGTGGCATGCACCTATTTTGTTTCATTCTGTGCCAGGACCTATAAAGTTACTGTGGGCTGCAACTCCTGCCAAGTTCTAAAGGTGACAGGGCAATGGGCACCCAAAGGACGCTTCTATCAATGCCCTTTTATTTCCCTCTCTTTCCCCTTCCACCGAACTTTTTTTTTCTAATAGAATTACTCTTATCTGCAAGTGATTTAAACTCTAAGGTTTACAGAAGATTTAAAGAGTGCGAACACAGTTGGAATGTTTTAAACTAACAGTACAAGTTGCATTTTAAGAAAATAATTAACTCCCAGGGGAGGTGCGGTTCTTGGAGTAATGACAGATTCAAGGCTGGCTTTCCCTATATGGAGTTTCCAAATAATAAAATATCTTCGGTTCCCTACTGGTGTCAGATGAGAACCTGTTAGTGTGCTAGTTGCTAGTGGACTGTCATGGGTTGGGGGCTTTTTTTTTTTTTTCCTTGGTTTGGGTTTTAGTTGTGGTTTGTTGTGTTTTTTTTTCAGTGGGTCCATTAAAGACACAGTACAGGGTGCATAGCCTCACATGCAAAGCTTAAACTCACTGCATTTACAATGCTTTGTGCTAATGTCCTTGCAACCTTTCCCCATCCCTCCTTCTTGCTGAAAAAAAGAAAATATTTTCCTCTCCTGTTGCAGTCCTGGGTTCTTAATCTTTACTCCTCTGACCATGCAAACCCTGGCGTTTTGATTGGATAAGCATTGGTCTGAGCTCTGGGAATTTGATGAAGGGAACGGACCAGCCAGTTCATTGGAACAGAGCTGACTGTAACACACCCAGCAGGTACAGGGGAACGAGCAATGGCTTTGACATTTGCTGTATTTTCAGTTAATGCAAATTATGCTACAGGTGTCTTTCAGGTAGCTTGTTTAAAGAAGGGTCAGAAGATGAATCTGGATGATGAACCCCGTAATGGAAAACACATTTAGCAAGCTATGCTCTGAAAAAGAGGCAAAATGGAAAGGCAGGCAGCACTGCTGTTCTTTGCCCTATATGAGGTCAAATACTGTGTATTAAAGATAAGGGTTTTTTAAAAAAAGGTTACAGCTCATTATTGAAGGAAAGCAGTATTCAAGCTGATCATAATGTCTTCTAACATGGACAACAAAAATCATGTGGATGCAATCTCACATTCTCTTCCACCCAGGAGATAGGGCTGTGACCTCTTTCATTGCATGGGAATTATTCACACAACTTACAGCTCCTCAAGCCTGATCCCATGAAAAGTGGTCTGAATCCTCATACATGGTACTGGAGAGGCCATGTGGTTGATGAGCCACAGACCTCCACAGCCTGTGTAGGGGACATGAAGTACCCATGTGACCAAGAATGTAAAGACCTTTTGGACTCAAATGATTATACATTGTGCCTCATCCCTGCCCTTGGAGCTCCTCTCTGTCTCTCCTTTATCATGCAATACATTCCCATGCGCTTTCCAAGAGATGCTGCATTTCCTACCTGAGAGATCTGGATCACAGCTCTCTGTGGACACACCAAAGTGTGTCTCTGATTCATTAGAAATGCTACCTAATAATTAACCCATAATACTCCAGGCTCCTGCTTAGTTTGTCTTGGCAGTATCCCTCTTCCTGGCACCTATGTGGGTTTTTTGCCCACCGCCCCAATTCATGCCTAATTAACTCCACATAAGTCAGTATTTCAGAGTGAGCACCACAGATTTCATCACACTTGCAAGAGGTGGTTCTGTATCAGGCAGGAACAGATGAATAATGCATGACCTTAGTAAAAGCAGCCCCTGACATAAAAAAAAAGGTAAATAAATCCAGTCTTCCAAGGTGTGAAAAACTGGGTTTAAGCCATTTGAAGAACTCGCCCTCTGGAGGAGTTTTCACAATGTCTCCATCTTTCCAAGCACAAATGTCACAAATATCTTACTGCAATCAGGATACTTGCTCAAGTGTGAAACTGAAATTTTACATTTATTTAGTTTAATGACTTTGTTCCATCCTCTCAAAAAAGCTGTGATGTGAGATGTTGGGTAAAACTGAAGGTTCCTTCTTATTTTATCTAGGGCACATCTCCCATTAATCTTTGAAATATGATCATACCGCCACAATACTTCAAGTGAAATATGGTGGCCTTTCAGATTACTGAAGGATAGCACAAAGGCCTAGATGAAGACGACAATGTCTTTATAAAAACTAGAATGGTTGAAAGGCAACAAGAAGATTCACTTTGACTTGCTGACGAATCCTAAAACAACGTGCATATTACAAAGCTGCTTTTTAGGAACACACTGTAGCATACACAACAATCCGTGCCTCCTCTTGCAAAATGTGACTTCTGTATATACACACAACTTAGTAGAGAATATACACATAAGATTCTCAAGTGCAACACATTAAACCACTTTCTATGATGTATACAAGTTGTAACACGCCACGTATACTCCTGTCATTTGTTTTGCCCAACAAAAAAAATCAGATGCTCTTATTCTATGATTTAAACATACACGTCACAGTTTCACAGTATTTTGTTCCTAAGTCCATAAAATACAACAGCAGTAGTATGTCTTACTCGAGACTTAGGTTATAAAAGCCACTTGGGCTGAGCAGTATCAGCTCTGTTCAAGTTCTGCGTGGTGAGCCTACTAAAGTTTAAGACTCTAGAACACACAGACGCACGCCTGTTCTCAAACACACTCTTCAGCCTCTCAGGGATAGTGCTTTCCGCAGATTTAATTACTTGCAAAACCTTTGGTCATTAACACCCAACCTAAATTCTACTGCAGGTCACAGGCTATTAAAAAAATGAAGTGTCCATGCTCCCTAAACAATGATTTGTTTAGCTGTAGCTTTGATTAAATCTGAAGCCACAACAACACGGAATCCTATTGCTAATGTACTCACCCTATTACTCCTTCTGCTAGAAACAGTTACGAGGTAATTATTCTTCCCAAGTTTTCTGTATGACACTTCACGATGTTATTTGCCATCCCTCAGGCCACTGGATTTCTACGTGTGCGTGTATATACCTATCTACGGCCAAGACATCTAGTGAAACACACCCGTGGTGAAACACATCCCTCTAACTTGCTGCCACTGAAGCCCCACTTAGAGAGAGTGAGGACTACTGCTTGAGAAGGTTTCATAGTGGTCTGCTCTATGAGGTAGGACTTCAGCCAGGTACAAGTAATTCCTAGGGGACACCAAGCCACTGAAAAAAAGGACAATGTGAGCCATGTGACCATTACTACTCATCAGCGTTGCAGACCTCGGAAGGCACCTGAGCTCTCTGCAAATCTGTCTGAAAGTTTCTCTACCAGCTCGTTGCCGAGACTCGCTGCTGGTGGAGCGGCTGTAGGTGTACAGCGCAACCTCCATGAGTGGAGGCAGGTCTTTGTTACCTTCCTTTTCACCTTGCTCTGAAATGGGCTCCGCAGGGGACACTGCACAGCTGCTGCTTCTACTTTTTCTACAGCTTCTTTGCACAGCCTGGCTTGAGGCAACTTAAGACCTGGGTCTGGCTCTCCTGGAACGAAGCTGGCTGGAGAATGACACACAGCTAAATCTGAACGCGTGTACTCACAAAGGGAGAGCCCTCTTGGGCTGCCTGCAGTAGGGATATTTTACTGCTTTCATAATATTTTCCGGGTTTTGAAACACAAACCACATGTTTAATATTTTTTCAAAACTGACACATTGCACTTGCTGGATGGTGTTCATTCTGGCACCCACAGCTCCAGACCTTTCTCAAAACACAGAGGGTGGAGAAACACACACACCTAAACCTGCCCTTGTACCATCCCTTCAGGAAAACTGTGTTTACTGGATGCTACGAGTGTTGTAAAAACAAAGAAATTATCCTGTGCCTTGGGGACAAACGTAGCCAATTTTGCTCATATTCACATTCAATCTGCTGCCAATTTACAGATCAGTGGGATCTACATGTGGAAGAATCTTTGTTTGTAAATCATGTCCTATGAGGGAATACCAATTCCCTCATGTGAAATCAATGGGAATCAGACACCCAAGTGCTATCGAAAGTCCCGTTATGTAGCCATTGCACCTGTAGGTTCCCTTTAAAATCTATCACTCTCCACTTGGCTCTAATGGGTGTTGAATCAAGTCATTAATGGTTGCTGACTTTTCCCTCACTCCTTCTGTCTGTGAGTACCCACACATCAGGATCTGTGCTTCACAGCCTAAAGAAAATAAAGATCCTTGCCATGACAGTTATGGTGCTTTCATGCAGAGACCCGGTGGAATTGCTCCTGGAACTTCACAGGTGGTGTAAGAAGAGCAGTAGGTCACCCAATACATTCATAAAGAATGCCACATTTGTATTCTAGAAAATGCTGATATTAGATATTTAGTGATTACACAAAATACTGGGGAGTTGTGTCTGTCATTACACATTTTAATGAGAATATTCTTCATGAGAATAACGAGTGCTGTGTCCCCCAGGCAGGACCCAGTCCACGCTGCGCTGTGTGTCACTTTGATTAGGACTCATTTAATGGAATGGCAGGCTAAAAACACCCATAAAACTCACATAAAGAGCCTACCTTTCTGTGTCAGGGCTCCTCTAACATGATGCTTTTGCAGCCACCTCTCTTCACTCATTTCCTTGCAAGAAAAAGAGTCACTGGCACATTTGTTCCAACTCCTGTCACATTGCAGCATCGCCAAAACACTTTGGTTGTTGCCAAAAGCACACTTAGATCCCGGCAGCGTGATAACTTCCCCTGATAGATGAACAGCATCATCTAGGGGCCAGAGATCAGCACTAGGAGATGCACAGACAAAGCCAAGGAAGCTTGTGACCTAAAAAGGACTGCTCCTGAGCAGGACAGTCCATCACGTGAGGGGCCCGCTGCTTTGTTCGGAGTTGAAGCAACACACCACGCGATGTCTTCCGTCGAGAGAACAAAATGAGACTGAGCTGGTTCAGCATTACAAATCATCTGCACTTTGGTAATTCCCCAGTGGGGTGCAATTACCCCAGACCAACGAAAGCAAGCTGGAGCACAGAAGCCTTGTTCAGAGGTTGGTCAACCACAGTATCATGACAGAACATGCTTGAAAAGTCTCTGGAGCTCAGGATTGTGTGACTATAAGACATCCAAATGGGAGCTGGCCTGCCCCACGCCTCCTCAGTCCACGTGCCACCAGTCCTTGTCCCTCAAAGTTGCCATCTAAATTCCCCAACACGGCACAGTCTGGGAGTAGAAGTATTCACAGTGGTAAATATCACACACACACCCCCATACACAGAGAAATCAGTTGAAAAATCCCCTCAGTGCTGTTGGCAGTGGCAAAGCTGGCTCAGTACCCAAGGCAGAGCGTGCGATGGCCCTCAGCCCTCTCAACAGTAGACCTACTACTAGTTTGCCTAATTAAACTGCTGTCTCCTGCAAGCTGTGGTTTGACTCTTAAATCAACAGTAACGATGTAAAACATCTTTATAACAATGATGATCCTAAACCACATCATGTCCAGAGGGAAGCGGTATTCACTGGGTGAATGAAGATTGTGAAAACAAATAAATAAATGATCCCATCCCCAGGGGACAATTAGAGTCAATTGCTCTTGTACTTGCATCCAATTTGCTGCCAAGAAATTTAGACTATCAGGATTTACACATGGAAGTATCCCTGTGAGGCAAGAATGTCCTAAACGACGGCCAATTTTCTTGTATGAAATAATGATTGGTAACTGGAATTCTCTGACTGTGGCTGTGCGGCAGATATCATCCGGAGACCAGGAACTCGTGCACACTCCTGATTACAAATATCCTATTGTCACAGCCGCGTAACAGCATCAGCTATTTGCTTGCTGTCATCAATTTAAGGTACTATGTCCGTAAGCGCTTTTATCACAAAAATATAATGAAAAATGTCATTTCCTTGTCTTGTAACGGGAGGGACAAAGGAGCTATTCGTATTTTGCCGGGCAGATGAATGCTCACGCTTTTGGAGAACAAAAGCCTTAAAGGGACTTGGCACTCATTGCTTTGGATAGAGCTTTTTAAGTGGCAGGGGTAAAGATGAGAGAATGTTTAACATTGAACAGATGAAGCAGATGCATATCCCACGTGGGATACAGGGCTCAAACAAGCTGGTTAATTGACGTGTCATGTAATGTGGCTTCCAAAAAATACATAAACAGAGCTCCAAGCCAAACAAGTCTGTTTCAATAGTTACTTTTAGGAACTCACAAATAAGCACGTTCTGCAAGACACTGGCAGCTGGAAGCCAACAGGCAAGAAACCACACAAAGGAAGGAGCCGGCCTCATGCTTAAAGCCAAGCCTAAGTGTAAATGCTGTGCTGAATCTGGGGCTAAGAGAAGAGAAGCTGCAAGAAAACGAGAGCTGCTGGGCAAAGCTCGGTCCAGTTCTTCACTACAGATCTCCAACTTGCTGTGACTTGGCCCCTGAGTGGCCGTGGTGGGCACTGCGGCCACGTGAGGAGGGCAAACCCAGGCTAAAGAGGCACACTGGCACCAAGGAAACCGAAACAGAGGAGTGTTGAACTTACGTAAACCCACCCCGAGAGAAAACAAACAAATGATAAGGTTATGGGGGTCCCAACAGTCCATGTTCTCAAAAGTGGAGTTTGGGGCAATCCCTGGCTATTATTTTCACAATACCTTGCATTCATTACTTGATTTAAAAATGGTGTACTATGTCTGGAAAACAGGAAGTAAGCCATAAATCTCTAGTTTAAAAGCCATCTGAAGCCTGTGGACCAGATATGTTCTCAATCAGTAGTCAGGCAGTAAATAAACATTTATATACAGCAACTGCTCTCAACCAGCCTGACCTCCGGCTATTACAGGGCACATAAAGAGGAAATTTGTTTAGTCCCGTAAAAGCCCAGGCAATATATCAATAGATTATTAAAAATGGAAACAATGTAGGCTAATGGATTATATTGATTTTAATAAATGTAAGTATATGGGATTCAAAGATAAGAGTCAGATATGACATCCTTCCAAGCTCACCTTTAGGGATAGCTCCCTAAAATTAGCAGAACTACATCTGTCAAGAACATCAGCGGCTGCTATTTTTTCGCTTTGCAAATTGACATATCTTTGGCTGAAGGACTTAAATTGGAGGGCTTGCATTTTTATTTCTGCTTGTGAACCATGAATGCAGTCAAAAAATAAAACTTGCACATCTTTTAATGTCGTTGCAGCACAGGAAAAAATCCAAGCAGTTGCAGGCTATCCCCAGGCACACTAGCTGAAAGTACACACGTGCTGCTGGGGTTCTTTTTGAGAAGGATTGCTCATTTTTGCTGTAGCCACTATTGGTGGCAGATACTGAAGCCTGAACCTATCCTGTTTTAGCAGCTTGGCAGGATGCTCAGGTAGTCCCAGCACAGACCTCCGACGACTTCCAAATCTGAAACCAGCTAAGTGCACTTGTACTTGCAGCGGTTCCAAAAATGCCAAACCCCAGCAACCCTGCAAACCAGAGTGATTCTTATTTCACATCTTTATCTTTGAAATAGATGGCACGTGCCTTGCGTACGTGGACGGTTGTCAGAATCCTCTGATATTTGTCCACTGCTAGATTATATTTTCCCCTTGCTACTCTGCTGGGAGCTCAGCAGCCAGCCAGCACTGCTTTGAAAAACAACTTTCATTTCTAACTTTAGGAGAAGGCTTGTGGAAGAATTAAATTGGTCAGCCAGGCATTCTCAGGGATGAGGGAATAGAGCTTTATCAACAAATCAGGCAAAGGCAGCCCTGCAGATCAAGTTGCATTAGTGACTGTGACATAACTGGTTCTGGGGTGAAGGGAGCTATAAAGTCTATTAAGATACTCTAAATGTCAGGGTAGGGAAACTGTGTTCTGTATGATAATTGGGTCAATGTGATTACAAGTTTAATCTACTTCAGCAATTATAACCAGACTAAATTAAGGCAACCTTTGGTGCTAAAGAATGGAGCCATGGACAAAGCCTAAGCTGCTTTCCCATTTGGGGGAGAGGTTTTCGATCAGCAGCAAGGCCGAAGTGCATACACATCAATTATTTCACCGTTCAGAAGACCTAACTTCACACTTCCCTTAGAAATTATACAAAGCAAATTCAAGCCCTTAATTATGAGCATCCTTAAAACCTGGAATAACTCAGCTCTAACTTTTGTGGAAGGTTAGGACACCTTCCTAACCGATCCTAAGGACATGTGTCCTGCATTTTATTGTACCAATCAAATGCTACTTGAAAGCAAGTGAATGCAGGGCTAACCTCACACAATTCAGAGTTGGGATGTATACCCAGAAATTGAAGACTGAGGAGGTAGCCATCTGGACTGCCAAAGTTTGACATCACAAAGAATGGTTATAAGAAATGATTTCTCTTGCTATCTGCAATAAAAAAAATAATTGTAAAATAAAGGAATGAGTCCAAATGAGTTCCTTTCATTGAGTTTCTGGAGTTGATCAGAAAGTCGTCCAAAGGACAGACCTGAATTTCCATCTTCTGTGCATTACTTACATCTCTTTCCTTGCAAAAGGAGGTTTAAAAGCAGGTGGACATTCATTTACTGAAAAGGTCCGAGTTCTTCCCACAAACAAAATTCAGCATAATACTTGCTGGATTTTTCTTTTTCTGACTACAAACCAAAGGCTGAAGTCTTTATTTAGTGTTAGTTGTTTTCTGAAGAAAAATACAAGACTAAACTTACAGTAAATTTCTCCTACTGTTCATTAGCTCCCAATAGTAGAAATAACACCCTTGCAAAATCCTGAATACCTCACAAATTACAGTAATCTGCAATTATAAACTACAGTGTTAATGAGGTTTGATTGCCTGTTATTTGTGATGCCACCTATAAATGCCACTTACATTTTACAGCATATTGAAGTTAACAATCTGTTTTGAGAAGATGACTAATAGTCAAATGGACTTTTATGAACACCTTTTGTGATTTCAATTTGTTACCTAGAAACCAAACGCGGCCACAAAGCATTCATCCTCACCGTAGAACTGCATCCATTTGAGTCTTCCCGGCACTAGGATTTTCCTTCAGTGCTGATACTGGTCTTTATGTAGGAGGGCTGGTTTTCTTAATTAAAGAGAGGAGCATCTGAATTTTTATGCTTGACCTTTAATCAACAGTATTTTGGTAAGTCTCTGAGAGGACTAATTGTGTCATTCATATACTTAAAGGATAATGTGCCTTGCAGGGCAGTGCAGAAGGCAATAAACAGCTTTTACAAGAGATTAAACGCCCAAGCACAGCTAAAGCATTTAGATAACTGCAAAAGCCATTTATTGACACTGCTGATGTCAAAAACCACTTGTCTTGTACAGTTCTACTCAGAAAAAAGCAGCAAACCCCCTTCACAGCCATTGTTTTTCTAACGTCCTAAGAGTTTTCCTGTGATTTTGTCCCAATTTTGTTCTTATTGCATCAGAACATCTAAGCAACTTTACAGGTGCTTTATGAAAACAAAAGGGAAGATCTAAGGATGACTAGAGATCTCTCTAAGGAGAGAAGTGATATTTTCAGACAGTAGATTCAAGTTGCACAGCAGGAGAAATCTTGGACTGATTGACCTGAACCAGACCTGGATTTGTGTTTCTTGTCTCAGTAGTAGCACGGATACAGTCTATGAGCGTGGACCTTGAAGGTACACACCAACAAGTGACAGTAATATTTGGGGGTGCTTGGGCAATCAATGAACCAAAATGAACAGTGTTTTTTTTGAGAGAAGCAATATTAAAATTAGTTGGCAAAATATGAAGAAAAGCTGCTGTAGAAAGGAGGAAACGGAAGACTAGAGAAACTAAAAGTCTAACTCAGCTTCTACATTTCATCGTGCTTGACTCTCAGCAGTTGATGGCAATTAAAATCTGACAGCTAAATGCATCTCATTGCATCTAAAAGCGTGGGCATCACAAATAACAGCCTAAACATTGTAAGAAGCAGTTTCACAGTTGTGAATCCTTCAAACTTTGCTCCCCTGGCACCACTTCACGCTGCTGAGGGTACAGAGAAGGTCAGTGACCTCAAACATCTTGAACATCTGTAGCATCACACCAGCCTGGAGGTGGGTACCTAAGATAACAAGGGCCTAGCTCCTTTAGAGTGCCATGAACTAAGTCTAAAACAGTTGGAGAAACTGAATTTTCTCCTCTCCTAAGAGCTCAGAGCAAAAATTACTTCCTTTTGATTTTTAGTATTAAGAGTTTGACTGGAAATTCAGAAGCATTAAAAAAAAAAAACAAAACAATCTTTGGGCAGCCACAAGATCTCATAAACTGTTTCTGGTGTCATCTCTTCTGGAGTTATTTTCCAATTCAAAGGGAGCCTTTCCTAGATGGAAGTAGGAGAGCTAAGGCAGGGAAGTATGTTTGAAGTTAAGAGTAGAGAAAGACAAATAAATCATTTGCACCAGCATGTAATTGTCTGTGTCTCATGACAGATATTTGCCAGTAAACGCTCCAACAGCAAGTACAAACCAAGCACCACTTCTAGGGACGTTCAGCACTGAGATAACTGCCAGGGATGTCCAAAGCAGATTGTTTTGAGAAACCTGAGAAAAATTAGGAATCAGGGTGCCTGGATTTGACCCCTTTGTTCATCCTGCTTTCCGCTTTCCCTTCGGCCGTCACAGGCGTGACAGAAGCACACGCGTGTGTCATGTCCTCAACACCTGACACCCCTCCAGTTATCAGTGTGCACAGAGGGGGAAACCACCACATTGCTGATTCCTATAGAAGAAAGTATCTCCTACAGCTCAGGGACAGTTGCCGTTGTGTGATAACAAAGACGTTCGGTTTAGCGTTTGCTGGTAGCCCAGATGGGAGGTCGTTCACAGAACCCAAGAGACTAAGCAAGGGACACAGTGTAGGGCCTCAGATCAGTAAAGGCTTTGCCATAAATAGAGTGATTTCTCTTTTCCTCATTCAGGACCCAGCAAGGGAATGAGTCAGCCCTGCACCGATGCTGCTCGGGGATGGCACAGGATTGTGTGTATTCACCTGCTCTGCTGAGCCAGGAGCTTGAGCTTTCTGTGCCCTCTTCCCCAGCAGCATCCTCAGGCCCACCCCTGGTTGCCTCCACTCCTGTACATGGTGGAGGAAAGTTTGAGAGATGCTCGGGTAAATAGATTGCTTAATTTTCCTCCCACAAAATACATCCACATTTACCTATCAAACCTCTGGGAAATCTTTGTATCTTTGGCAGGGTCCTGCTATTCTGCCACAGCCAGGAGAAGAGAACTAATGCATCCCCTGCACGAGGTAAGTGCATAAACTGTCACAAATATTAACACAGATACAAAGCTCTTAGAACAAACCCCACTCCATAAACAGACTTTAAACAGGGGTTACTAAGATAACAGTAAAATAAAAGGACACATTAAGGTTATATCCCTTCAAAAAAATTAAACAAATCAGTTTTATAGCGACAGGCACTTCAGAATAGCTTATGTTTGAAAGTCTGAGGGCAAGTCAATAAGGCATAGCTAATTGGAGAACAAATTGACATTCATAAGCTGGCATTTAACACGACCAGGGTAAACAAGGTAATAGACAGTTAATGCAGTGGACAAGGGTGGTGAAGAGAAGCAATCCTGGTTGAATAATGGAAAAGGACCAATTGAGCAAATTCAAAGTGCAAACACTCCGATTTCAGCCTGCTTAGCGGGGATTGCTGACAAGCTCACAGCTCTAATAGGCTTATTTGGGTTGTTGTCTTTAAAGAAAAGCGTGTCAACCAGAAAAAAAAGAAAAGAAATCTACATAATGGTAACTGAATCCGGGTTACTAAGTGCATAGGGTGATAAGGTTCAGGTGGGTAAATACTGATGGCTGCTTAGCAGGGAGAGACCTCTGAAACAACAGCCAGCAACCAGCACCAGAGCGGCCTGTGTGGTTACCTAATGGGGCATTGTCCCGATACGCAAACCACGAGGAGTCACAACCAAAGGAGTCCCTGAAGTTGAAGCTCTTCCTTCCACAACGGCCTCTGCTCTTCAAAGGTGTGCTGCTATCTATGATGTCAAGTTTGATGTTCAAGAATACTAGACCAGATTTTGGAGTCTGTGCTTTCTTTCCCAGTACAGTCACAACCTACTTACATACAGCTGACTGTGAACCTTTCATTTTAATTGCGTGCCTATTAAACACCTTTCTTTACAGCATTATTTGGATAATAGCTGGGAATTCCCCACCTAGAGAGGTGCTAGGATGTGTCCAAGGTCTTCACACAGCCCAGCCCAAAGCAGCACAAGCAGACCCCCATCCCATGCAGGATGTGCATGATTTTTATCGTCTAGCATCTAATATCGAGTTTCACCTCCGCCAGACTTCCTCATCTCGTGCCCTTGAGTTAAGCAACCACCCCTGCAACAGTTAATACTAACAATTTACATGGCGTCTCAGGCATTTTGTCTAAAATTAACGAAGTCCAGCCATTACCAATTAACATCATGCTCTTTACTCCACTCCTCTGAAATCGATTACTGTTACCCCAGCGCTTAAAGGCTTCCGTTGGCTGTGAGCATGTCCCTTTGCCATCCTATAGTCTGGATCAAAGAGATAGATAATGCTTGCTCCACAACTTCAAAACTTTTTCCAGGTTTACTGTGCTGGAAGAGAGGAGACCACTTTCCAGAGGGTTGGATAATGATCCCCATATGCCACCTGACAAGGCCACGATCTCTGTTTCGGTTCCTCTCGATCTATCAGCTCCTCTTAACACCCTTGGCCGAGAGACTCTTGGAACACTCAGGGAGTGATTTCTCTTGTTAAACTCTGGCTTTGTTTCATGCATTGATTAATCTAGAGCTGCCAATTTAGGGCTGCACACGATTATCTGCAGACAGGTATCTGCTGTCGCCTTGTCCCAGAGAGACATCTTTTGGAGCCTTTCTTGATTAACACGTTCTCTCTCGACTCGAAACTCTAGACCTAGAATTCAAGGCAGCTATGATACAGATGACAAGCAACTCTGCTGCCAAACATAAACCATTTTTAGTCTCTTTCCGTTTCAGATGTTAAGCATGGTTTTGAATCCCATTACTGTGATTACAATTACTTTACCACCTTCAATAGAATTGTCCCAGTTTCCAGGAGAATTGTTTTTGTTTTGTTATTTGCTTCCTTTTTTTTTTTTTTTTTAAACCTGACAAATTTTCTTGTTGCTTTCCCCGCTACAGATTGTATACAACTGTCTTCCCCAATGCCTTTGCTGGTCAGAAACTTGGATCCCATCCAATCCCAATTTAGCCCCTGAAGACTCTTAAATACACCAACAAGACGCTTTTTGTCATCAAAGAAATATTTTTGTGTTCAGACAGTCCTCAAAATAGATCTGGGAAGATTTTTAGATATGTCTATATTAGGTGTGACTGAATCAGAATGGATATAATAAGCAGCAGTTTTTTGCAGCTGAAAAGGCAGCTTGTTTTTTTCCCCAAGCAGTTCATCGCCAGATTTGGGATACGTGATGAGCAGTGTGGAAGCTGCATCACTAGCAAAAATAAAGGCTTTTGCAGTGCTAGAGGCTGTTAGATTCATTTTATGAGTACACATGAAAGAGCACGTGCGAGGCAGGCTCTCCAGTGGGGCTTGTTTCCCACCAGACCCCACTGTATATTAATGATAACCTGATTTATTTTTTTTTTCTGGTGCACTATGGGCTCATAAGGCTAATATTGATAGTTGTCTGAGGCTCTTAAAGTCTGCAAATTAACTATCTACACACAAGTAAATTATGGAAACACAGTTGTAAAGGATGCTTTTCTCTAAAGCATTGACTCATGTAATTGATGACAATAGTTTCCTTTTTAACTGGTTGCTGCTGCATGTAGCGGGAGGCAGCATGAATTGCATATCCTCTATTGCTAAGTGACAGCCAAGATTAAGCAGATGCTCACTAGGGTATTATCCCTTATGCAAACAAATGATAATTTCCTTCATAAACGACCTGACTCATAAGGAACTGTGTGGGCTGAGCCATCTATTCTGAATTTCTTTCCCACCAGACAAGGACACCCAGGGACTCTCACTTACCTCTGTACAGCTCAAGAAGGACCTTGCTGAAGTTAAGGAGATTGTACCTGGGTAGAGGTGATGAGGGGATCAAAGGATGTGGTCCCGGCACGGGAAAAGTTATAGACTGAAATATCTAGAACATCTCCCTGGAAAGTCCCAGTCTCATGAAGGAGTGGTAGTGACCACATGGCTTTTGCACGCTGCATGTGCAATTCTTTGTCCGCTGCACAACCACAACGTTTTTCATTATGACCAACAAATTTTTAAAGCTGAATAAAATTCCCAGATCAGACAGCGCAGTTATAGGCTAAGTGATACTTGGACAAACTCATCTTGGAGGTATAATACATGGGTGTGAATAAACTTAAATCAAGGAAAAGTTAGGTTTAATGATTTTAAATTACAAAGTCTCCCTCAGAGGCTGTGTATTTCCAGAACATTAAGAGATTATTCCAGTCTTCTACCTTTCAAATCCTGGTTTTGAGGACCATCTGCCACAGTCGGGCCATTCCTCACCTCCACCCTTGGCAAAGTTCAGGTTGCCCACCAAAGTTGGCTGACAACTGACTTCTTGTGGCTCCTTTACCTCTTGACATGAAGATGCACCCTTGAAACAAGAGCTGTTTCCATTAGAATCAGCTGCTACAACTGGACTACACTCTGCAGTAGAACACTAGAGAAAAAGCAAGTTATTATTGGAGATTATAGCACCAGTTTTCTAAGAGGCCTCTCTCACATCCAAGACCTAAACACCAAACTCATTTCCACGGTCATCCTCAGTCACGCAGACAACACACAAGCGATCGCGATGGAGGAACCAGGGTAGCTATTAAACCTTCCACTCATAGGCATCATTCTTTCACCAGCATCTTGAACTGAAAATGAGCATCTCTGAGCAGCACCTCAGCGGGACCTTTCCCGATCACAGTGCCCCCCCTGCGCCGATCGATCTATGGGAAGCCCCCAGCAGCACTAACTGTGACAAAAGGCCGTTTCCCCAAACAATTCCCAGTTCAGAAAACCTCCAGAAGGGCTCCTGCCTCAGTGCAGACACGCTACCCATGCTTTAGGCATTAACATGTTTATAAAGATGGTTGCAGCACAACAGACATCACACTTAATGAGAGGCTGTTGGCTTAGTTGGGGGAGCGGGGGGGAAAGCAGCAGAAAGGCAACTGTTGGTAGAGAAGTGCGCGCACCGGGATATAAAAGATCTTGAAGTTTATTTTACCCAGAGTTAAAGTAAGGACTGCACAGGGGTCGTTCATTGTTCTGTTTTCATAAAGTCATTTAAGTAGCAAATGGCCCCTGAAACTGATACTATGACTTGAGTCATGTTGGAAGACATATTGAATTAATGATGCAGGTGTGGGTTGTTGTTCCAAAAAACTTTTTTATAGCAACAGTGGGAGAGGAGAAGGGGAGGGTGGGAAGTTAAATGAAAAGATTTGGTCTATGTTATGTTTTTCTAATATTTGAATTTTAGCTAAGATTACTCTTTCTCCTCTCTTTAATATATTGTTTTAAATAAAAAATGCTAATAAATCTTGAGAGAAATATGTCATAGTGGAGTTTAAAAACTGTAGTGCAATATATAACAGTTCATAAAATATTCTATTCAAATAGCCAAAATTGTAGTGCGTTTGGACCAGAAGTAGTTAACTGCAGGAACAGCATTTTATTAGCTACTAAAATTAAGAAAGAGTACTGCTGTTTCACAGCCAGATAATTAAGTACCGTTTTCTCTTTTTTAATACTATAAAATTAAACTTCCTGTTTAAATGGCCTGGTGGGGACTGTAGGCAAAGGGTCGTCTGATGAGCCCTCCGGGCAAATCCAGAAACACAACATAGCACTTATTCACACAAGACTTTAACGGGGTGGAAAACACTGATTGAGGGGAAAAAAAAAATGCTGCAGTAAGCAAAAAATTGCAGGTAATAAATCAGAGATCCATTTTTTCACATCATTTTGGCTAATCCATTAAATCTCAGTGCAAAGGAATCTATCAGAAACAGAAGCCACGGCCTTCACTTCTCCGTCTCCAAATGTTATTAAAACTGTATGAGCAGTGAAAGAACCCAATTAAACCCGGCGCATTGATGAGATGTTCCAGTCACACCGGGCCCACCAACTTCTCCCGGCTCCTCTTGTGTTAGGGACAGCTTTGCTCAGTCTGGTCTTTTGGAGGATTACACTCCAGCATTCTGGTAGGGGGGGATATTATCTCCATGTTGTTTTACAAGGTGTTTTTCTCCACCCAACCTCGCTCACAACGTCTACCCTGAATTAACTCTCCAGGAACAGAGCCCTATCGTACCTGGAGGAACAGCTCAGCATAGAGGTAATTCTGTCCCTCAGACCAGGAACCTGCACACTTGACATGTTCACACACGATGGAAGAACCAGCCTACTGTCAGTTTTACTGTTCGGGTTGCAGTTTACTTTTTATCAAAAGCTGGAGCAGTTAAAATCATGAGCATCCAGATAACCAGGTGCCTGCTCTGAACTACTCAAATCACTCCCCACCCTATGGGAAGATAGATGGGACAAGTCATGTAACCCTAAAAGAAATATTCAAGATTTGGGGTTGATTTGTCCTCAGTATGTGTCTATTTACAGGTGTATTAATGTTATTTGCTTTGCTCTAGAGCACACAGTTCCTTGGAGCCACGACCAGGCACAGACTGTAGTGCTGTCTAGGACCATCTTCCACCAGGATGAGCTTGTACGAAACTACTACAAGAGGTACTTTTGTATGGAGCCCCACATTCCCCTCTAGAGAAGTTCTGCACCACCTCACAGAAGGGGAAGATCAGGTCTATGCATAAAAGGGAGTTCCAATTCATAAGAAAAAAATCTTGAGATTTCTAAAGGAGTGGGTTAGTTGGGGTTTAGGGTGGATTTTTGTTTGCTTTCCACCCAAGAATACAGACAGAAAAGAATAGTAGTTTGCATTAATCTTTTTTATTTTTCCTTATGGCTTCCTGGGTAAAACTCACTCGGCCAAGGATCACTTAATTCCCTCATGAGATCCAATAGACAATTTTTACATCATCTGACTTGAGAGGAAGTGAAAACGCAAAAAGCCACCCAGAATTCTGTCATCTCTGCCGCAAGCACAACTGTTCACTCAGCAAAACAAGGACACGGCAGACACATCCAGTCTGTCCCACTGGCAAACAGCAGTTCTGACTGGAAGGAATCAATTTTCAGTTTCACGAACAAAACAAAGACAAAACAAACAAACATTTGTTAAGCTGTTATATCAGTGGTGAGGCCGCTTCTCCTGCCTGGCTCCAGGAGAGCTGCCTTAGCTCTGGCAAGTGTCCTTAGCAGGGAATCTTTGGCAGGATCCAAACTTATTTCCCTGGTTTAACTTGAGGGGTATGTTTTTGGCCGTCCTCGAGCACCCCACTTTACCAGCCCCAACGGTCCATAGAATACAGTAGCTGTGAAACTTTATTGAAGGCTTTGCTGGCAAAAATCCTTCAGTGCATTATGGTAACGTAACACCGCATTTTCACAGCGAAATACATCTCAAACCTTAAAAGAGAAAATAAAGTCTTTTATGTTGCTATTAAGTTGGAGTAAAGCCTGGTTATCAGATTTCACCCCTCTGTTCTTCTGAGGCCGTTGCATCAGATTGCTCCCCAGATAAGCCTCTGAACTGCGGGATCTCCTTCATGCATCCCCAGCCCAGCACTGAGGGAGCTCTTCGGGAGAGACTAAACACTCCAGCCACGCTGCAGCAAAGAAGGGCTTTGCATTATAGCAATAATAAACTACTCGGAGAAGTAAAGTCACACTCTGTAATGTTTAGTCTCATTTAATCTAATATTGGTTGCTAATGGGCTCTGATCTTGCTTGTATACGTAAGGAACTCATTCCAATTGGGCAAGCGTTGAGATTAGCTTTTTGCATTTCATTTGGGGCACTCACCGCTTGATACATGAGTAGGTTGGTACAAGCTACTTCTAAAATCAAATATCAGGAGTTGAAAACACAGGAGTTAAACCAGTACTCTCTTTTCCTATTTATTTCCTATTCACTTAAAAAAACCCGATAGCAAGCACATACTGAGTGTCCTTGTCCATCTTTTTATAAGGGGTAAATGTTTAGAAAAAGGCATGTTGAAGTTCTTCTGGAATTTTTATTTATTTTTAGAAAGTGTCAGAACACAGCATAACTATTAACCCTATGTTAAGAAGGTCTGTGAGAGAAAGTAAGCAGCAGAAAACCTTTCAGATTTTGTTTTGTCAAATTGCAGGGGTTTAGACAAGATTAAAAATGACTGCATTAAGGAAAAATAAGGTATTTAGGTTTCTTGCTTGGGATAAAAGGGATATAATTGCTTTATCCAGAGGACCATCTTACCATTACAGGTGCTAATGATACTAATGAATCAGAACTGTATCAAGTTTTACTTTTCCACAATTTTTTCGTACATTCATTTCATTCTACATTCAGATAAATTTTTTCCCCAACTTGCTTCACGTGGTTCTCAGCTGCATTTGACTTTGTCAAACCGCAATTGCAACGCCACATGCAGTGCTGAAAATACAAGTTGGCTGTATTCATTGTGTTCATACACATCAAACAGCTTTTTGCTACAAGAGGTCATGTGGCAATACGTATAGCACTGGAAAGGCAGGAGTATGAAATTGGTGAAATTGCAACAATAGATCACGGACCACAAATGTAATCAAAGTAGAACGAAGGGATTAAAAGGGATCATGTTTTATTTCAGACTAACTTTGGATTAGGTGGTCTAGAATTGTGACCAGTTTGATTTAAACAGTAGATTAACAGCAGAATATCAATCTCGAGACTGGTATGTACTCCACAAACATTTTCATATTGTGTCTCTTCATCTTCTCCCGATTTCCATAGCTGTAAGCAATGCTATTTTCATAGAAAAGTTCCCTGAACATTGTTTTCTCTCACCATTACCCTGTACAGCAGGTAGCACAGCGAAACAGCTCTAGAACTGAAATGCACAGCTCTCCAGGCTGCTTCCCACGCAGACGGGCTGCGATGAGAGTCGGTTAGCGATTGAAAGCCCAGGCCAGTCTCACTGAAAGGTCCTTTTAAATACAGGAACAGTTCAGACAGACTTTCAGTGAACCTGAGATAAACTTCAAGCCCCCAAACCACACAGGCACGCACGGGCTGGGTGAATTTCAGCATGGAATTTTAGGGTTCATTAGCAGAGTGAAAGACCTAAGAAATGGCAACTCATATGAAGTCCCTGAAATCTGGCCCAACCTCCCCCCAGCACCAAACGCTGCTCCAGCCACTACCTGCCTTGGTGAAGCCTATTTTTCATCTTTTTAAAATTCACTTTTATTGCGCAGCCCTGCTCCCTTCAGCCATGTTCCTTTCTGAATGCCAGGCAAACAGAACGGTAATCTCTGCATGAGACTCCCTAATTGGCAGCAGAGCACTGGCCCAGCCAACATCTGCAGCTGGTTTTGGTGATAATAAATCAGAGGTGGGGGGTTTCAGCATGGCAAGCTGCCAAGGAGCTTTCCTTTCCCCCGTTTAGCCAAGAAACGGGAAGACAACAGGGAGGACTGGGGCAACTCCAGTGCACAGAGCTGATTAGTGGGAGAAAACAACACCATCAGATGTACCTACAACTGGCCATCAGTCTCCACTTAGACTTGTAGCTTTCTAAGAAACAAGGTGGACTGTGTCACTCAGGCCAGACAGCAAAATCCCTTCTTCCACCACTGAGCAGTAACTTGCCCAGGAAGCCTCAAAAATATCAAATATTAAAATATGGGCATAAACACAGGAGCAATTGCTTCCCAGAAATGAAGGGCTCCTACCCCAATCCTGAGAGGATTTCAGGGCTGCCAGAGCTCACAGTTGCTCTGTGATCACCAAACACTTACTGAAAACACTTCCACAGATACGTTTACAATCATCAGATTGGATGCTCAGACCCAAACGCTGGATTTCTCCAGATGCCTGTAGTGTCGACAGCTTGATTCAGTCCTTTGCTTAAAATCCAGGTGAAACAGAAGCCATGGATGTGAGGTAATCCTAATTCTAAATGGTGAAATTCAGACTAGGTAAAAAATATAATCAAAGGCCGAAACAGTTGTCTGAAACAATGAAGAAACACAAATTTGTAGCTGACAGAACAAAACCCTTAACTTCAGTGCTGCTGAGTCTTTCCTGCTGATCCTTGTAGAGCAGTTTTACACTAAGTTTTGTGGCTAGTTTTTTTTTTAAATCAAATTGCTCAGGTATTGAGCAATGCAAAAGGGGCTGGCTGTAAAGTCCATGGCACAGAGCTCTGCTTGCAGCACACTCACACCCACACCCCGTTTTGGCCAATGATTGATTTCTACTGATAGTCTTCATACCAGTATTTCCATCCCCAGAGCACATCAAAACCCTGACTCCCAGGCTGCCTTTGCACCAAGCCCACATCTGCACTGGAATGCTTTCTGCAGCCTCGGGTGTTTAAGTCACAGTCTTCATTCACAGTTCACCCATCACATCCAGTTTGGTCCCGGTCCTTCCTTCACCCTTAGCACCATGCCACCTCCTATTGCTGTCTCCTGTGGTCAAAGGTTCCCCTGACAACTACTGCTCCTCAGCAGGGTCTTGTACTGCTGCTTTAAGAGCTGCCTTCCATGGTAAACATCCACCTCATTTACAAGGTCACACTTATCATTAGTCTGAATACAATTACACAAGCAGCAAACTACACCTCTTCCGTGCAAAAATCACAAAAAAACTGCTGAAGAGCAATTTAGTTATGGGAGAATTCAGTCCTTTAAAGCCAGCAATAATAATTAGCACAATAAAGAATGCAATGCCACCTTTGACGACTGTAAACAGTCGGGTATTACACTCCTTGGAAGTAGTGGTTCACATTTGCAAAAATAACATGTGGCAGGAAGTATTTCTTGAGCTTATTTAAGCTTTAAAAATCTATAGAAGGAGCTGTGCACGATATCCTGCTTGAAGGCGTTTCTAATTTAAATTAATGACCTGAAGGATATCTCAAGGCAATAATGATCTTATTGTACTAAATCCTGCAATAGCTGAAATGAGTTATAAATTCCTCTAACTGATTTAGTGGTTAACATTCTGAATCAGAGCTAACCAACCCAATGCTCTTTGAGTTCCAGCACCAGATTAGATGAAACTATATAGGTTGTCCTCAACCTCCCTGACTGGTTTGGAACAGCCAGTGAAAAATGTTCTCCTCCCGAGTCAGTGGAAAGCAGAGCAGCCCTGGAGGTGATAAGCCCAGACTTTGGAGAAGGCAACCACATTTCATCCGAGCACCTCGTTTCCAACACTTTGCTTGACTGAGTGTCCAAAAAGCAGAGGAACTGACTTGAGGACACCAAGGCAAGCTCACCAACAAGATGAGACTTGCTCCCTCCAAAAAACAGCTAGAGATGTGTCACTGACTTTGTAGAAAACAAACAAACCCAAACAAACACAAAATCAAAACCAAAGTGATTCAACTAAACAAGAAACTCCTGAAAACATACATTGCACACACCATTTGCTGATTGTAAGGACCATTCTTGCCCTGGTGACGATTTGCACATTTGTAAGTCCATATGTCACACATATACAGAACACAGTAAAAAAAAGTGATGGATAAAACTTCCCTTTGAAAAGACACAGAATTGATTTGTCTCTGAAAAAAAGAGTGCTTTTGGCAGCTGAGAAAAGCAGCCTGTTAGTTCACTCACGGGCCAAACTCCACGTGAAACAATTGGTCAGGACTTGCGTTTCATAGATGTCATTATGAGTATACAGGTCTTCCTCAGTCTGCAATCGAGGGGATTTATGTATAGCTTGGAGCAGCCTATTTTATTCATCATCTGTGTTTTTCTCAAATTTTGCCATTTCTTATTCCGTTCGAGAAGCCACAAACAAAGCATTTACTCCAAACACGGCTCTATGTTAAGCTCTAAAGACATTATTAGTATTAGCTTTTGTGCTCTGATACAAACTTAAACAACATACCAAGCTGTAAAATATGGCTTACTACAAGTATTAGCAAATCCACAATCCCTTTCCAAGTGAAATCCCAACAAGTTTATTGTTGTGATACCTGACTGGGAGGAAGTCAGTGTTTTCAACTCCGTTTCCTTTTGAACTGAGCAGATCTGTTTGAACCCCTAATTCAAAACACAGCTTTAACTTTCCCAGCCCCCATGGTGAAAAAAACCCACTGGTGTGAGCACAAGTAAATCACCAATACTTAATAATTAATTATTAACAAGAACCTCAGAGGAGGAGAACTACCGAGCTGCATCTCTCTGGCTACGACTGTCCTCATGAGCTTTTTCAGCTGCGAGCAAAGACACCTCCGCACAGCTCCGCATCCCCACGCCAGCAGCTGGAACAAGACATTCCTGCTATGATTGTCATTGTTGTCCTCACTAATTTCTCTCCTTGTTCCTGACAGGATACTTCAGTGTGGAGTCAAGGCAAGACTGAGAGACACCAGGCTGCCACGCGGCAGCCACACAACATAAAAATCTTCCTGTCTTGTAAATGGCTAATTTATTTCCCTTGTTCCTCTCCTTCCCAGTGTATACTTTATTATTTTAAGGCTCTTTTCTCAGGGACAAGCTCTGCCTCCCATTATTTCTAGCTTGTACCCAGTGTTGAAAGCCTGAAAAAAAATGATAAATTAAATGAGAAGGAAATGTTTAAGGGTTCCTATTCATAACAAAAATACTTAAGGCAGCTTGGGCCATGAATCTTCCACAAGCAAGTTGAGATATACATAAAGAACCCGATTCAGAAAAGAAGTGTGGAGGACTTTCATGGATGCCTGCTGCTCGGTGGATTTATGGGGGTAGAAGCTGGTATGTGGGTAGAGTCCAGGCAAGTAATTAGTTCCTTGCAGAACTCAAATATGGAGTTAGCTTTTTCCAATTGTTCAAAGGCTTTTTCCACAGGCCGTGGGTTAGCAATAAGCAGGGCTGCTTTCACCTCGGCCCGGGTCCGCTCGTCCTGCGGCTGAACGTGGCGCTGAACTCCCTGCCTCGTGTGTGTGAAGATTAATGAATGATCAAGTCCGGGTTTTTGTTTTTTTTTGTCAGCAGAGACACGTGCATCTAATTAAAGGATTCAGAAATCTGGCAGAAAAGTCCCATGGTGTTTTTCAAAGCCACCCAAAGTTTTTGTTTGGTTTAATTTTCCAGTTATGCTCAGTTAATAGGGATTAACTTGCAAACCTCATTTACCTTTTTCTATGTATGTCAGCCCTTGAGTTAACATAGTGGGGAAACTGCTCAATCCATAAATCCTGTGGATTTAAATCACGTTTACCCACGGAACAGGAATAGGCCTGGACTATGGCAGAGAGGTGCCCCTGTCATCATGTCTCTCTCTGACACGGAGGACCACCTTTTGGGTTAGGTCCCCATCATTCGTCCTTCCAACCCTTCTGACTTTCAAGAAATGTCAGCTCCTGCCAACAAACCAAGGTTCTGGGGTTTTTTTAGTCCTTGGAAGCCACCGACTGAATTAGGACCACACATTTTGCATAAACAAACAAAACCAAGCAGAAATGCTACGAGAACTGGTCAGACACAGACAGAAGCATTCAAATTCTCCTCAAAGGCTGGTGAAGATCTAGCAGCTTTTTTGTCTATAGGTACACTTCCACATAGCAGAAAGGTGCTGCTCATAGCCCTCCCCACATCAAGCCCGGCCACAAAGAGAAGTTCCCTTCACTTGGAACGTTTCCTTATGCAATAAGGGAATAACACATTATCACATTGTTGAGGATGGTTCACTCTGAACTGCTGCGAAGTCGCTCTGAGCGCTCCCAGCGCTGTTCTTGAGACAGCAGAGCCTGGAGCTGGTGTGTGACAGCCTGGGCATGCTGGATAACCAGCCTGGAAACCACCTCAGGACATGTTAATCAGCCTGTGTCTGGACTGGTGCTGGTGAGAAATAAAACAACCTTTAAGCCTGCATAAAATGGTGAGACATATTCACCCTTAATTTGAACCAACTCAACATTCAGCTGTGCTGAGCACCAAGACCTTCATGTGCAATATCTCCTAACATCCAAATTTGCCTGGACTTTCAATTATCCGGACAATAATGAAAACATGTTGGTGAGGCAAGCGTCGGGTTACAATCACAAATTCTTACTTCAATAACAGCCATAAAACAGAGACCCAAAGCATGTTTTTTGCTTTTTTTCCAAACATTAGCAACTCATCTGATACTTAGTCCAAGGATCCAGTTTCCTGCAAGCTGATGACATGTGAGACCACAACCCTGAGGCTGATATTAAATTATACATATATACATATATAAATATACAGAAAGAAAACCTGTGAAATTACAGACACAGATGTGTTATTGGTGTCATAATTTTTTTCCATTAAACACCGTATTAGGTTTATCCCCTTTCTATACTTGAAAATCTTCACATATAAAAGATGAATAGCAACTTCTCAAGGGGATCCTTGTGGTTTAACCTTGTTACAGGAGGTCAAACGCAACATACAAACTATATTGGTACAAAGATGACTGTAAAATGGAATTAGCCTTTTGCTCTCTGCTCAAATGGAAGAGAAGCAAGCTTTCACATCTCTGAACCACTCCTACTTCAGAACCCCAAAAGGGACTTGTGCACACTGGGCTCACAGATGCTTGAAGAGCATGGTTTTGTAGAGAAAGAACTAACAACATGACACCCAGATCCTGCCTGGCATGATATAACGCTTTTGAAATACTCTTGACCTCGTGGGACTATGCTTCCCTCTACCTCACCAGAGGGATTAGGTGGTGTCTGCTTGGGGAAGAGACACCTGGGCCCCAGAAGTTCTCCATTTCCAGTAGAAGAACTGTCTCATTTTCAAGCTCTCTTCTTGAAGGAGCTGGGTTAGAGGCTGGGGATGAGTAACAACAACAACTACACCACTGAAATAAGGGTGAGGTGGAGCAGCAGCGCTCACATCAGCTTGGGAGATTTTTGCCAGCAACACTAACTCCTGACACACCGTTTTTCATGAGGCTGTTAAATCCAGTCAATAAGGGCACATCCAAAGGTTCCCTCTCAGTTTCCTATGGCTCACTTCAGACCTCACACAATCGTAACTTCTCCCATCTTCCCAACACAAAGTGTAGAGAGAGCATCGCATTGCAAAAGTATGAAGTAAACATCTCAGCCCAAACCACACAGCTCCAGCCTGTGGAAGTTCTTCCCCACATAAACTGACAGACGCAGAAGTAAATCTCTCAAAACATCTCTTGCTACATGGACAGCCAATTAACAGAGTCAAAGAAGCTCTAGACGAGAGGTCTGGACATACCAGCAAAAGTTCCAGCAGCACAGGGCCTCCGCAGCAAGAGGAGCATCAACAGAGGAGGGAAGGCTGAGCCACAACCAGCTTTATGGGAGCTTCTGGCACAGCACCCAACCCAGAGCCAGGAAACAACCTGCAGCTCGTCTGGGCCTCCCATTAGTTAATTAGCAGAGAAGGTTAATTCTTCATCTACTAGATTAAACTCCGATGTGTGGTGCAGAATAATTAGGCTCATGTTGAATCTACAAATTTCTTTCTCAGCTCTATTAAAACACCATTGATGATACTGATTAGGAAGGAAGCGGTGTTATGTAATTTGGGATGATACTGACACTCTAAAAACCTGGGACCTCTTACAAGTGCAGTTAGGGCTGAGAGCCTCTGCCCTAGGATTTGATCAGGTTTTCCCTGTAGTTTGTCGGCCTCTGTAAGATATTGCAAATAAGGAGCATTACCCTCCAGTAAGAACATCTCTCAAGTAGCCAAGCACAGAACGTAATTCCCACCACAATAATCAGTACCTCCAGATAATTATGACAGAGTCTCTATCGAGCAGTATCCAAAGAGAAATGTTAAATCAGTATTTTCTCATAATGTCCTTGGTAGTGTATCCATTAGGATTTCCTTAGGAAAAACTTCCTTCTCCTCCAGATGCTCAGCAGGCAGGACATCTGCATCCCTTATGAATTTTACAGTCATATGAACAGAAACACAAAGCATCAGAACTTCCAAAAGAAGACACCAGCAGCAACGCAGTAAAGACCTTCTTTATTTTTCCTTGACGTTTTCATGACAGAAATCATGTAGAACATAAAAAAAAAAAGTATAGGGCATGTTTACTGGATATTTTACAGTTCAATAAAACATAAATAAATAGCTTTTTAGATCAAAGCTACACAAATAAGGAAGCACTGTGGCTTTGAGACCAAACTAATATATCACAGAATCTGAAGCTGAAAGAAGTACTCCTGGCACTTTGGCTTTACTCTGGAGGAATCCCACCTTAAAGGTGTAGTGCCTAACTTACATCTGACTTATTTTTTAACAAACCAGTACAATTGAGGTGTTTTGGCTTTCAGAGTACCGCCAACTGTCTTGGGAAGTCTTTTGTGGTGACAATTTTAGGTTCTATAAATAAACTAAGAAAAACAAGGAGCAAACAGTAGCATTTCCAGGAGAGCTCAGGGTTGATTTTCTCTAGGTGCAACACGGCACGGAGCTGTATGATGTATGTACAGTGAGCATGGAGCTCATCACGAGAGGTCAGCGCCAACCAAAACGATCCTTGAAGTTATCAGAAAGCCTGCTATCGGTCTCAGTCAGCTTTGGATCAAGTCCTGGCCTTTCTGAGCAGTGTGAGTCACTCTGAACACCCCGTGGGAAGAAAAGAAGGTTCTCTCTACACTCTTACCCTCCTCATGGCTGTGTGCCTTCCTTCTCATCCTTTTCTTTCTGTGGGATGCAAACCTGAGCCTACAAATTGAAGAATGACTGGTTTTACACTGATCTTCTTACCTACAGGTGAGTATTGGTAGGGCTGTGACCTCATGTGTTGCCATCAACCACGGAACATCCATATGCAGGCCACTGTCTGGCTTTGTCAGCCTCAAATCCAAAGCTTAATGTAGTTTGGTCACCATCCTGATAACTCTTTTCTATGTCAGTTGAAAAGAACAGCTCACGGTGTCAGACGTGGACTTTTTATTAGGGCCATGCTTTGGTTTGTGCCAGAATAAACTCAGCACATACCTGCACACGTTTTCCAGGATCTTGTGTGGTTTGCTTTTCCAGTCCTGCCAGAAACTGTGTGGATTATGACCTTTCAACATTGCTGACGATCGTGACTCAGTCTGTTTCCCGGTCTGCAGTTTATATTGTGTTCTTTGCACGGCTATAAGCTTTTGCACTTATTTTGGTCCCACATCTCCTAATATGGGGTAGTGGGAACTGAAAATGTCACACAGAGTTCATCTTGGAAAGCATTTATTAATCTAATGCCAGGGTACTGCTGGCCACTCCTAAAAATAGTCATATGCCCATCTGCCCCCAGAGCACGAGGGTTTGCTGCAGGAACCCTGCCCTGCCACCCTCCACACTACAGGGAGCAGGATATTCCAGGGCAGTTGACAAAACAACAAAATCTGGTCAACCCTGATGTCTCAGCTTAAAGGCATCAAGGAAGCCCCACTGCCCACTATGGGGGTTTAGAGAGGTGTCCCTCAGCAGCCAGTCCAGGCCGGCTGGCAGGCCCCTGATGTGCTGTTGGGTAAAGACTCACCACTGTTTGATCGAAAAGTCTCTTTGCTGAGGATTCAAGCCCAGGTGAGAAGTGCCATCCTGGTGTTAGCACATCCCACAGGGACACAAACCTGCTCCTGGGTCAACATCTCAGCAATTCAAGCGCAGCCGAGGCTGAGCAGTAAATCACGCTGAGGTCCAGGATCGGTTCCAGCCCCAAGGATTCCCAGGTCACGCTCGCTCAAGTGTACAAATGGAAAGAGCACTTTCCTGACTGCCTTTGTGATGACTGTGCCCGGCACCTGAAGACCAGGCTGTGCTTTTTCTGCCTCACACATCATCACCCTCTGCCTGAATTAACTGGCAAGACTGGTGATGATGCGTGAGGCCAAACAGAATCCAGCCTGAGCTGCCAGGGATGCCTTGGCTCTGCAGTGCTGACAGGGCTGGAAAAAAACTACAAGCGGATCTTAGAAAGTTGGATTCTGAATCACTCAAATGAGTCTGAGCTGCAGGACGGGGCCCCAGGGATGCACAGGCGTTGTTGGCTGGGAGGCAGAGGGGGATGAACGACGACTGCACCCCAAAGGTGCTGGCCGTAGGCAGAGGGCTGTCCTTTGCCAGCCACAGTCCTCGGTGTGAGGGCACAGGAGGCCCTCACCTGCCTGAGCAAACCTGATCCTCAGCCCCTTTCACTGCCACAGTTATGTCAGGGCTAGAGCAGGAGGTGTGGGTGGAGAGGTCCTGCTTGCTGCAGGGCTTTGTGGATCAGATAAAGCAGGAGAAGGAGCAGATTTCCACCTCACCTCCTGCATTCCTGAGCCAGACCATTCTGCTGCAGCAGCAGTGTCCAGTCCAACACCACTGGGGAGAGACACCCTACTGCATCAGTGTCCCACAGAGCTGTGGACAGACCAGGTTGTCCTTGTGCACACTGGAGTGGGTAATTTTATACCAAACGTGCTTGCCTAAAAATATCTCACTTCTGTATTTTTTGACCATATGCCCAGGATCATGAAAATTTTTCCATAGGAAAAAAAAAAAACTGAAAAAAAACCCCTTAAACCCATAACATCTTGGAATGATTTGACCACTTTCTTCTTAAGACATTCTCTCCTTTTTTATAACATGGTGGGGTTTCTCCTGAATTTAAAACATTGCTTTGGCCTACCATGAGGAGAGTGCTCATTCTTCCAAACCATAAAGATCAGAGACTATAAACTGTTGTTTCTTAAATGTTTCACGGCAAAACGCATTCAAAGCATAACATTAACATAAAGTTTTTCTGTAAAACAATCTGGGAAGTGTAAGCTCTGTAAGAGGTTTTTTATGCACCATGGCTAATTGTCCCTGACAGTATGATTTTACATCAGGCATTTTTGGTAAATTCAACACCATCCAAACTTTATGGCAGGTAATATTCCTTACAACTGTTAAATCCTGACCATGGCTAAGTTACTGTTGCAGAATTATGTTGGTTGTTGGTTTGGGTATTTTTCAACTACAAAACACTGGGAGGAAATCCTCTCCTGTCTTGCAGCTTGTACCACTAGAGACAACTTTCTGAAATTCCTCCCCATCAGAGTTCCACAGTGAGTCAGAAGGAGCATTTTAAACACATCTCATACACACCACAGAGCAAAGTTCCCAGCAGTGGGACAATGTCTTCTGCTCTGCCCGGTGATGCTGGAGTCACAACAGGCTTGTTGGCATCTTTGCAGCAGGAGGGATGAAGTGAACCACCTGAAATACACATTGTGGAGCTCACGAGGTAAAAAGATGCATAAAATGTTTTGTGTCCCCAGGATTGAATACAGGTACTTCAGCATTCAGGGATGCACCAAGTTACAAAAGCTCTGGGTTCCACTGGAATAAATGCTGATTTGGGGGAAAAAAAAAAAAAAAAAAGAGAAGCAATCCCCTATGTTTTCTCTTCCATGCCCCCAGAGCAGGAACGCACTGAAAGACCTATATCATCCTCCACAATTAAAGTTTTAAAACCTGATATATAAGGAACAGCCACTTTCTGAGTATTTCTTACAAAAAAATTCTTCAAACATACCACATAAATACAATCTGGAGAAGGCTGGCCCTTCACTGGCAAAATCTTCACACTGCACCACTGAAGGACAGGGTGTGCTACTACAAGGAGAGCTCCTTCTCCTGCCATGACAATTGGCAGATTTTTCGTGATAGCTCTCTAACCACTGCTGTGCTATTCCCCAGAGACTTTACTCTCATCCATATCCTAGGGGTCAATTTACCCAGGAACTGGGACTGTGGTCCAGCCCACTCTGCCAAGCTGAATTACTTGTGTATTAGCTCTGATTCATTTGCACACACACACACATGAAAAAACTCCTTTCGTCCGACTCACTATACCTTGTAAAATATGGGTTATAAAAACTTTATGGAGCCCGTTCCTCCAAAGGGCTCATTCCACAGCACGGTACGCAAAACCCAACTCTTTTACAGCATGGCAGAGAAAGGGCTGAGTCTATGTGGAACACCTCATAGGAATCAGAAATGGGACTGGGCTTTGGAATGGACCACCCAGCCCTGGCCAGGTTGTCTCAAGGGCACCAAATGAATTTGTGTCTGAAGCAAACTGGCAAGTGAGAAAACACTAGGGCTTTCTACCAGAAATCTCTCCTCACCCCACCGACACCCAGTTCCACCACAAAGATCAAGAAGAAGGTGACAGTGTGAAGTATGAGTCTTAGACAATAAGCACCACAGAGACATGTCATCCTCAGAAAACCATGGGCAGCCTTAAGCAGCCTTTGCTAGAGACAAAGGTCTTCACCTAAAGTGACTTCTCTCAGATCTGCCCTCTCTGCTTCTGAGTTTTGGTATCAACTTTGCCTCAGCCATTGAACTACAATTCTTGTTCAAAGATATGACAAATAGGACACAGCAGGTATTTCAAAATTCCACCATTTGATTCTGAAATTCTTTTAAAATCTCTAGTATTATCTGTACACTGTATTAGAGCCTCATTACTGGCTATGTCTTGGGGTTATTCTGGGATAACCAAGGCATTTATTTCCTAAGAAAACAAATTTTGGTCGTATTCTACACACAATCCAGTTCTTAAGCAGCAAAGTTCTCCTAGCATATGATTTAATCTCACCTCTTTTCAGGGGACTTCAGCTGATGCTTGACTTTGCTGAGGCGAGTTGCAAATACGCACTAAGTAATGGATTTCAAGCTGTGAACGGTGACAAAACCAAGACAGTGCCAGCCACTTTCTCCAAGATCACCTTACTATTGTATCTCTAAAGGTTAAGCAATCTTATAGCAAATTCCTCGAGATAAAAGCATGGACAAGTTACACAGAGTCAGGAACGTTGCTGAATTCACCTGCTGTTCTAGTGACTTTCCCTCGGTGTTTGTTTTTCTTGTCAGTTTAAAGCCGGTGTTGCCACTTTTACCTGCTGACAGGAGCCCAGCCTGTAGAAGCTGCTGGCCCAGGTGCGATGGCCCTTCCTGCCCGTCCACGCTGCTGGCACTGGGAGCACTGGGAGCACAGCGCTTTCTGTCATTCCAGCCCCAACAGCATCGTTCTCGGGAGTTTTTTTGGCACTATTACAAAAAATAAGATTAATGATAACAAAGAGGACTGCTAATAATGATATTACACACACTCTCGTGCCATATTGAGCTTTACTCTCATCACTCCTGAGGCAGATTCTCCATGTAGGTGATCTGGGCTACTTCACCCTCAGACTTATTTTACACTTGTTCAGCAAATCAGTTTCCTTGGTGCATAATTGAATTATTCATCATACTTTTTTTTTTTTACCCTAAGATGGAGAAGTTACTAAAAGGTTTCTTTCTTGTATAAAGCATTTTCATGTTTGAGTATTAATTTTTAAAATCTCCTGTAAATCCAAAGTACTTTACTGTTGTTTGCCCAGCCTTTTTTAAAATTTATCACTAAAGCTTGTGAAGGTGCACGCACACACACACACACACAGACAAACTTCTGCAAATAGAGGCTCACAATACTTAATCCGTATCTTTCTATTCTGATACTTGCTCCCCAAGCACAGCACTCAACTTTCCAACGTATGTTTAGATCTATCCCTGTTGAGAAACACAACTGAAAGTCTGCTAAGATGAAGCTGGACAAGAACCGTGTGTGATTTAAGCACTGAATTCAAGTTAAATAGAATAAAAAAAGGCATTTACAAGTCCAGAGGTCCATCCTCCATCGTTATCAGATGAATGCTCTGTTGCTAGCACGATTTTTGGTGTTGTCATAATAAGCACCATAAAAAGTAACTTTACCATTGTGTGCAATATTAAGCCAATTCTGGCTGCTTGATCAGGGCTCAGCCAGGCTGCGTGGCAGCAAGCAAATGTCCTGCTTCTCCTATCTGCTCCTTCTGCTTTGTGTGCCCACCTCTACTGGGAAATGGGGTGTTTTAAAAGTTTCAGCAGCTCCATGAGGTCACTGTAGCTTCAGAAAGCTGTAAAAACTGCCTGGGTTGATGGTTCAAGCAGCCACAGGTCTTTTTCATTACAGAACAGATATAACCCTATGAAATTATTATAATAATAACATCATTTATTTCAACAGGACTGAAGCAAAAAAGCTTTATGATGACGTTTTATACGCAACATGTGCACTATAAATATTCCCATAAAAACATGCATTAAAATATAAAGTTGGCAAAAAGAAATCAAAAGTCAGGAGAAAAAAAACCAAAAACCAAACCTAGTTAAATAAGCATTAAACCATAAGCCATGGAATAGTGAATAATGAGTCCCTGCCAGTCACAGCAACAGGCTTTTCTTTCTCTGGTTTCACTGCTTCCAAACACAAAGGTACAAGCCAAGCTAGTCATGGAGAACGCTCCTGATAAACTCACATGCCACTTCCCGGAGTCACCTCCTTATTCCTCTAGAAATACCCTTTTCTTTCCTCAGCTCTCAGTGCAGGCAGCCACCCTTCTGCCACTAGGAAAGTCCCAGCCAACATCAAGGCTCCACTGCAGCTGGTGCTGCGAACACCTACAGCAAGAAACAAGTCTTCAGAAATGGTCACAGAAGATGTTCTCATGCTTGTGTTACTGATGAGAGCGAGGATGGGACAAAGAGAGTGATCAGTCAGAGGTCTGGGGCAGGAGTACGTGGCTGAAACAGAAGCTGGACCCAGACCTCGTGGGTTCAGAGCCAAGCCAAGGCCATCAGGAGCTGCCCTTTGCATTCACCTGATGAAGGAGTAGATGTGCCAGCATGTTTCTGACCCCTGCAAAGTGTGTTTTGTACTTCACGCAGCACCTGTTACGATGCTGCAAGAAACACTCTGCCTTTATGGTCTGTATCAGGCAAAAAAGCCCTGTGCCTACAGCGCTCTGTCCCCCTCCGAAAAACAGTTTAAGGGGTCACGGTTGTTGGTCCCTTCCAGCTTCAAATCTGATCAAGGTATGAAAAGAAGCTGTGCATCTTTTGCTGGCTACACACGACAAGGACCTTTCAGGTAGGAAAGCTCAGCTCTGAGCAGTTCCCCGGTAGCTGGAAGACTTGGCAGTTTGGCTGCCAAAGCCCAGCAGGCATTGTTTATACCAACCAACACCCTCGCAACAAAATTCTGCTTCCCAAGCCAATTCTGTTGTAATACATCATCCCCAAGCTAACTTGTCAGATTGGTTTGTCTACAAATATGTTCACACTTGGAAATATCTCCCTTCTGTGAACAGCAATCCATTAAACATGCATCTCTCTGTTTTCCCCATCTCTCTCCCTGTACATAAAATAAGTTCTCTTCTTTTGTCCTCAGTAAATGCCTATTCCACATTTTTGCATGTTTTAAATATTCACGCATACGAAAGAAGCTGTAAAAACATTGCATGGCTTATTTATTATTTAGTGTACACACTTTTTCCTGCAGAATACCAAAATAAAAAACATTTTAGTCAATTTTTTTTTTTTTTTCATTTCCTTTGTATTTTATTTCCATTACTTTGCTCGTTAAAGTTTAAAAACGGCTTTGTTTCTTGACAGTGGGGATTTATATGTCTTTCTGTCAGGAAATATGTTCGTACCTGCCGACACGATGGCAGAGGTGGGGGTGTATCTGGAAGGCTCGAGTCACGCTAGCGTGGTTGCTGGAGGTGCTCAGAGAATTCAACTAAGAGTACTCCACATACTAACCCCACACTTTAAAAGAGCTCTGAGTTCAGATACGAAGCTTACAGCTATTAAAGGATAAACAGAAGGGCATTTTAGTGCTGAAAACAAAATCTCTGGAGCAAATATTGACACATGTCAATCTTTCCCCAAGAGGCGTCCGATTTGTAGATTTTTAAGGCCAGCTCAGAAAGATGAGTCAAGATGAGCCCTGCAAGAGCACAAGCCAAAGGACATCATGCAGCAGTTTCTCCACCAAACCCTGAACAGCTCTTTGGGTTGTGGCATCTCTTCCGGAATGAGACATCAATCTGGATCCAAACACTGCGAGAGAGGGAGAGTTCGCTGCATCCCTTAGGAGGAGATTCCAATGGTGAATTATCTTCATCTTCAGATATGTGCTCTCGACTTTCTGTTATTTTTGCTTTGCTCTAACAATCCACAAGTATCTCATTTACTCCAGGAGTTACTTGTTCAGAAAAGCCCTGAACGGTTGGAGCTGAATCTGGCACCAGATAGCAGACAACTTTTTCAAGTATCCACTCTCCAGCAGCAACCCAATAACCTACTGATACTCTAGAGCAAGTCAGAGCAGGGCCACCATAAGAAAGCCAGAGAGATGTTCTCCAGGTACAGCCAAGCAATGCGAGCTCCCCCATGTCACCACCACCACCACTGGTGTGTGTTCCAACCTTGACCTGAGGAGACCACCCATGGGAGCGTGGTGTGGGCTCTGGTTCCGTGGTGCTTCCACAGCTCACCCCATTGCTAACGGCACTGCTGAAGGGTCCAGGAGTTCCAGCAGCTTGGGCACCTTTCCATCAGGAACTGGACGGAAACCAAGAACTCTGCTCATATAGGTCACTCCACACACATAACTACCAACCTGTCCTGGAGTCAAATGATGGGCTCAGTGTGAAAAGAGCTGGATCTTGTAACTGGTGCTATAAAAAAGTGACTAGATTTAAAAAAAACCCAATTCATTGCTCCTGGAATCAGACAGTTGTGTGCATGTTCATCTGACAGGCTTTAGCACTCCAAGGATACACAGTGAAAGGCATTTCAGGAAAAGCCAGGCAATACAACTCGTTTTTAGCTTATTTATATACTATTTTATAAGACAGAAGTTGTAAAGCACCTAGCGCCTTATACATGCTACGCAAACACGACATTATTATATACTTGCCAGGGAGCAGTATGGGTAACTTCCACATTATTTTATTCTAGGGTTTTTGTGCCATTCCTCCCCACAGAATTTGAACATCCTTTCTGTTCCTGACTTTGAGGTGTACACTTATATCTGTGCACACGCAGTGCACAGTTGTAAATAGTCCGTGAGCGCGTATCAAGCATCCAAAGCTATAGAGGGAAAGAAGGACAGGGTAATATTGGAAGACAGAAAGAACAGAAAAACACAAAGAACAGGATTCTGGAACATTTCAGTATCCTGTTGATTCATGAGATTGGAGCAGACAGGTACAGCCCAAAGACAGCATGATCTAAATGTGGGCCAAGCTCTGACACACAGCAGGAATGTCTAATTTTAGTCTGTCCAGTTTTGGCAATGTCACCTTTAATTGCATGGCTCATTTGAATTGTAAAACACCTTTAAAAGCTAACTAGTAAAAGGAAATAGGCCATATTTTCTAGACTAACAATCATATTCAATTTTAACTGCAACGAAATTGGGTTTAAACAGTTAATGCACATAAGGACTTGAGTTACCAGAGAGAAAACACGGCCCTGCAAACCTGCCTGGAGATGTTTCAGTCTTTGAATGGAGCCTGCATGCCTCAGATCACTTTGTGGCAGCGCTTCCACAAACTTTTTTGCCTGACCCACCATTTACCGTTATGGATTTTCCCCAGCTAACCAGTTGCAGGTTTCTGTGTGGTGTGTGTTGTAGTGAACTGCATTTCAGAGTTCCACAAGCAGGACTCTGTGATGTTCTAATCAGTGGGGAGAGGAAAAAGTGCCGGGTCCATCCCACCTGCTCCAGCACCCACAAGTGAGGCTGGGTTTCCAAGGCATGAAGTGTCGGGAATGGACAGGTTGCAGGGAGTTGTGCCCTTTCCAGGGCTCCTTTACAAAAAAAACACAGGGCCCAATAGGTACACAAACAGGCTGTGCTGGCAATAATTCAGATAGTAAGTAAAAACTATTTAGTAACTAGATTGTTGTGCCAGTTTAGGATTTAAAACCAGAACAAACTTATTTTAGCAGAAGAGAAGATTTTCTGAAAAGCTGGGCTGAAGCTAACAAGTAGTTTTTCACCAGCTTCAGCGAGGCAGGATTTTATCTCACATTGAGCACACGGTGCACTTGCCAAAATTGGTGATTTTGTGAATGAAGCCCAAGTAAGCACCTGGTGGAATCACTGAATATGTGTGAGAAGACATTCGACTTTCACAGCAAACTGCTCACAGCCAAGGAAGGAAAAATATTGGGAAAGGCCTTTAAATAATACTCACGTTTGTGAAATAATTACCCACCATCCTGGAAGGGACGGCGGTGAGGACAGGACTGCTTTGTTAACGGCTTCTAGTCCTGATGAGACAGAACCCAATTCAGAGGCAGTTTCCTCCAAGCACCCTCTGGTTCTGCGCTAGAAGGGCGACAATCGGAGCTCTGCAATTGCCGGGAAAGTGCTGTACGACTTTTGCAAGAGCAAAATCCTGCTGAGCCAGTGATGGAGGTGAATATTTAAGGACTTTGCCACTAGCATAACCCTCGCTGCCACCTGAAACACACTTGACAAAGAGTGCTTTTTTGTTGCTGCTGATTGTGCTGCACACACAAACCAGCAAAGCTCCTGGAGAAATGGCTCTCTGCCTCCCTCTAGAGAGAGCTGCGCGGTACTCACAACAGCAAAACTCGCCTCCCTGCTTTTCTTCGCCTGCAGTCAATGGGGTTCTGACTTGCTCTGTAGGTTTTCCTAAAAAACATGTAGGCCACTAGCACTAACGGGGCTGAAAAGCCAGCAGCTGAGGTCTTCCATCACGTCTGGTGCCCTGGAGCCTACATGTGCCACCAGATGGGCCTCTTCTTACGGCACTACGGACAAACTTGATGTGCTTACAGGAGGCCTAGCAGAGCCACAGTCCCTCTTGCAAGCATGGAACAAATAACAACTGGTTGTTGATATGAAGAATTTTACCTCTCTGCTCGTTATCAGTTAACCCACTTTGCTACATATATTTTGTTGTTCTGCACTCTGCTCGTGTTATTCTCAGTTTTGGTTACTCGTTGCCACCTGAAGCAGGCTGCTCCTTCGTCACCCGCAGCAGCTGCCAGTTCTGTGGGATGAGCAGCACCCTTCCATTAGCTGTCACTCCCTACTGCTGGGGGCAACTATGCGAACGGCTTGAAAATCAGTGTAAGAAAGACATAAGGAAAAGTCCTTTCCGAGCTGGACAGAGGAATGAAGAGCCAAACTCCCTGCGAGGTTCTCCTGCAGCACTGAGAAAGCTTGACCTGGGAGAGCCTGTGGCTGCACTGCTACACTGGGAAAATGTGGAAGACAGACGTCTCCCCTCTGCAACATCCAAGACAAACACTAACAGGAAGAATTCCACAGGCTGGGCCGAGGCTTGGCAAAGCCCCTGCCATAAACAAGCCGAGGAGGACGATGAAGCAATTGGAAAGGGGCTCGCCCCAACTTCCTAAACCCTCTTCTTGCTCCTCCGGCACGGTTCTGCCAGCTCGGTAAACAGGGCAAAGAGGCTCCCTGAGCGCGCGGCCCAAGGGCTTGGCTCCGCCTGAAGCTGGCTTGTTAACGGCTCTGTGCCATCAAAATGCTCTAAATAAATAAATAAATAAATAAATAAATGAGAGCCAATGATGGCCCATAAAAACCCATGACCAGCTTAAGAACTCTGTCCCAGCAGGTGCCCTGTAGATGTGGCTGCCCATTGGCCTCCACGTGCGCTCAGTCAGCATCTCGCTTGCAGGCACCAGAGAGCAATGCCTGATGCTCACAAAAGAAATTGTAACCAAAAATGTCACCTCTTACTCTCCTTGGCTCTGTTTCCACAAGGTTTTTAAGGACATGTCTAAATTTAATCTTCAGAACTCTGAAATCATCCCCGTAGACCTATTAACACAGTAAAGGTTATGTATATATCTGTATCTTACCAAAATCACATACATCTTGGGTGCATTTCCTATTAGAAATAATTGTTCAAATAATTTTAGTAACAATGCCTGGTCTGGGGCTTTCTTAAGAATTTTTTATTTTGTTTTGCTTTGAATATCCTTAATAACTGAAATCTAAAGTCTTCTCTCGAGACACAAGAGTCACATTTTTCCTCCTGGTAATGGATCACCTTCCTTCCGAGGTGTCCAAAACTTGATGCAAGATCTTACATGCACTAAATTCTATTCTTTCCCCTTAAGCCTAATGAGTCATTAAGAAAGGCAAGTGGGAAATAGCATAGCAATTAAAAACAGAATATGGAGGAAAAATTTAAAGTAATGCATCCTTAGACTGTAATTTAGAGAATTTATTAGTCATAAAACCTTGATAAGTTATTCTTATGACAAAATGTGTAATAATGAGAAAAAAAAAGATAAAAACAATGAACATATTAGTATGACAGCAATTGAAATGAGTATAGGGAATGACAGGACCCTCCTTTGCAAGGATTTAGCTCCATAATCACAAGCATATGGGTATCTTTTAACGCTATTGTTTTGGTAATACACTGTCAATTTTGTTTTGGAAACGTTACCACTGAAACTACTTGCATTTTATCTTTCAAAAATAAACACGTCTCTTTGTCTTCTGTGAAGCAAACTGCTGGGAGTTGTGCAAAGAAAGTTCTATATGAAAACCAAAGAGTGATGAAATGAGTCTGCCAGTAGGTTTTGGAGCAATCCCTGTCTGCGGATGGGGTTTGCCGACGTCTACAAATGTGATTTATATGTTTGGGTGGGACTGCAAAATTAAGCAGTTTCTTATATATGTGGGAAGGGCACTGCAAGGGTGTCTAAACAAAAGCAGGCAGATGGCTGATGTGAGCCACTACAAAAATAAATATCTGGGGTTCATCCAGCACATGAAAACTCTCCTGTTCTATTAGAGTCCCACAGGGAGCAGCGAGGGCTGCAGGACCAGACCTTGAAGTGCTGAAGACAGATTTACACATCAGCAGCAACAAAGTCAGGCCTTCAGTACCCCGACGGCTATCTCGGTCCCGTGGTGCAAGAGGCGGCCATCGGCAGCGGGTGGGGGGCTGCTGGAGAACCCTCCCGTACCGCGCTGGCGGCGACACAGCCCGCCAAACGCCAACCTTTACCTCCATTCCTCGCTGGTGGTACCCACCTAGGCTTCGGTTTTGTGTTTCAAGCCTGCACAAGAGCGAAGGGACCCCTGGCTGAGCCTCGGGGAGGAGCGGGAACGACCCTTCGGAAGGACCCGCGGTCCCTTTGTACAGTATCTGGGGTTACTTCATTTGAAATGCCGCAGGAAGCAGGAAAAGAGAGATTTGAATTAGACCCTGCAGATTGAATTTCAGAATTAGAAACCAGATCCTTCTGAAATCCCACCTGCAAACAAACTCTTAAGTACAGCCAGTTCTGGGACTAAGATTTCATGTTTCTCTTCTACCTAAACCGCTGCCCCTCCTGCACTTCCTCCCTGTTGCGTTTCTTCACGCATCTGCCCAGGAGACACACTCGGTGTCTGACCCATGTTTCCACAAGCAAACAAACCAAAAAACCCCTACAAAACCAACAAGCAATAAAGAGAGGGACCTGCAGCAGCGTGCAGTCAATTATAGATGGTGCCGCTTCGCCCAGCTAAGTGACAGTGTTTCTCCACTGCATGTGTCAAGGCTCATTTCATTTCCCAAGCAGCTACTGTCCTGACAGGCGGGTGAGTAACACCTATGTGGTACTTGATGTATTTAATGGGTGGCTATGAGCTAGTGGGAAGCTGGGGTCCTCCCAGAACCGTATGATCTCTGCCAGAAATAAACATCAGTTGGAATGGAAGGGCTTTGATAGGCACAATCTGTTAGCAGCAAATTGAACTGTCACCCTTGTATGTCATGTTCATTTGGCTGATTAAGGAGATATTAATCTACTGTCATTGTTACAGTATCTGTCATCTTGGGAGGAAAAAAAAAAAAAAAAAAAGATCAAGGATATGCAGGCAGCTTTTCTGGAGATATATCCAGACGGAGAGGGGAAAAGCAGAGGTGTGCAGAATACAAATGAAACTCGGATCTGCTCCAAGTATTGAACCAACTACAATTGATTACAGATGCACGTAGAGAGCAAACAATGGGTCCCGCTTCAGGTAACGCCGAGGCTGGTTTTTGGCTACTTTTGACCACCCCTCAAAGGCAGTAAGACAATTCTGTGCAGTCACCCTTTGCCTTCTCAGAATACAAACGTGTTCAGCCATCTGTACAACGGGTATGATGAGGTGTTACGATAAGGAGCTTCCAATACCATGTTTCATTGCTTCAGGAGGCAACATCAAATACCTTCATTGCTATCTTTGGGAAAGGAGTGCAGAGACACCAGTCATAGGAAGCCCTTGAAATGGTGAACAAGCCTTGCATTAAAGCCTTTTTTGTTCCTCAAATACCAGGACCTGTTTCTGAAATACACACCGCTGAATGCACATAAAACATACCGAGGGCAAACTTACCAGTCATTCAGCAGCGCCGCAAAAAACAATCTCAGCTCATTTGCCAGACAACCTCTTCTTTTCTTCGCTCTTTTCGTGCTGTTTTCACCTGTCTGTGTTTCTCCCACTGGAGCGACTCCCGCGTCCTCTTCCCAGCACCATCCTTTCTACCATTTTATCTGAAAAGAGACCGACGCTGAGCAAGATTATCATTCTGAGAGCAAAGACAGACTGTACAAAATTTGAAGATGACACATCTGCTGTGGAATAACAGTGCACTGAATGTGGTCTGAGGATTAAGCATGAAATTTTAGGATAATTAAGCATTTTAGGATAATTAAGAAGAGCGTTGCCTTAGAGCAGCACACAGTTAATAACAGTGGACACTGACCGCAGATCTCCTCAGAGAAAATTATGAAGGAATAAATTCAGCTCTAGCATCTGTAGATGCATCTCTCACTGCCTTTCACTTGAAAACTCTGGTAAATAGATGTAAACATCAGGTCAGTTTCAGCTGGAGATAGTTCAGGATATCAGTGCCAATGCTGCTTAGCAGAAGCCTGTAATGAGAGGCAGGCTGCCACAGCTTTTCTTTAAGAGGCCATCAGAACAGGATTTTTACGAATATGCACACACAAAATCTTCCCTGTACAGGTTCTTAGTCATTTTTGTAGTGGCAATATTAATACAACCTGAAAAGCTCAAGAATGCATCATTAAAAACAAGCTGCTAGTTGCAGGTTTCCTTGGATGAGAAAACGTATACTAAAACCCCTGCTAACTCCCCCTCACACCTCCCCTTACTTTTGCACCAGTCTTCATAGTTTATGTTTGAATCAATAACTATTTTAATATGGGGAGTTTAGAAAAGTTTGATTCAAATTCCTTTGACACAGTTCCATCAACATCCAGTTATAGAGCCATTCTGCATATGACTCATTAAATATTTAAAAGATTCCTATTATTGAATTAACTATTTATTGATTTATAATTTAAAAGATTTATGCTTGGCCATTAAAAAAAATTCCAAGCTGACTTTCACTTAAAGAGATGTCAGGTGCCATTTGCTGCTAGTGAATGTCTAATGTACCCTTTTCACCCCTGGAGTGAAGAAAGGACAATTACTCAAGGACCTCTGGTTCAATATTCATACTGTTTAGATGCTGAGGTCTGTGGTTGCCTTTTTTTTTTTTTTCCCCATTTTTTTTTTTTTCCTGCGGCATTAGGTCATGCTCAGCAGCGTCTATCCATCCCACAAACCCTCAGCCTCCATGGAAATGCACAGCTTGTAGTTTCTCTCCTGTTACATTTATTGATTTGCATCCCGGATGAATTTGGCAAGCCTTACGAGAATTCCCAATTATATTCTTGTGGCAATGGTGTTCTTGCTGAGATCATAAACACAGAAGGATACAGACACACAGACACACACGGTGGATCCTTTTCTGGTGGCTCTCAAAGGGCCCAATTTAAAAAGTTGTTCGGGTTGGGAGCCTTACCAGTGGGGAATGATGGGTCTTTCCAAAATTAAGAATGGATTTAAAGAGCTCTGCAGAACTGGGACCACAGAAATTAAAATATACGCTGAGAACGTTAACATTAACTCCCAACTTTAAATCCCACGCTCATCAGGCCATTGCTTTGCTCTTTCTATAAGGAGATGGTGTAAAAAAATATTAATATATTGCTGTTATTTAGTGCCTTTAATCTGAGGCTCACAAACAGCTTTACCAACATTAATTATTTAAATCTGTAAGAGCCCCTGAGGGGTGTCTATTATTATAATACTCCTTTTACAAATGAGTAAACTGATGCACAGGAAGGTTAAGTGACTTGCTGAAGGCCACACAGAGAGTCCACATCAGAGCCAGCTATAGCCTTTCAAAGAGAAGAAAAGGCAGAAAAAATGCACTGTCTGCCCTAACTGTACAAACTCAAGTTATTTCCAAATACAGACAGAAATACTATTTGGATCTAAAGGAAAAAAAAACACAAACAAAAAAAACACAAAACATGGGAATGACTTTTTTTTCTGTATGCAGCTAGTAAGGGTCTGCTTCAGATAATGATCTCTCACTGTTTGTTTTACTTTTGACTTTAGGGACCCAAGTTTTAGTGATACACATTTTTCTACAACCCACTCTTGGCTGTCCATCAAAACCACACACAGTAATTAGCACAGGTCTGTCAGACAAAACTACAGCAGGGTAATGCATTATACTGTAAAAAATGGTTGCTCTGGATTCTCCAATCTGTGAATTATAAATACAGATCTCTTGGACTTGAAAAGGCTGCTTGCTGTAAGTAGTAACTATTTCAGCTTGCCATGGAGCTTCCCTAATGGTATTGCTGGGCAGTAGGGATTAACCCTAGAAAAATAATTTTTGGAATATCAGACACCAAAATTGTAATAAACGGAGTTTAAATTGATAGCATAAGGAAAAAAAGAGGGTATATTATGGAGTCAGAGAAAAGGAAGCTCACTCCAGTGTGATATGAAAAATACTTAAATATAGATATATTTATGCACACAGAAATATATATGTTTGTCTTTATTCCTCAGACAGGCATTGGAAAGTAACACTTGGACACTGGCAAAGCTACAGAAGGTCAGCTCAAATTAGAGAGAGAAGAGGTGAGGCTCAGACTAGCAAGCAGCACGCTTATTCCTCAGTGATGAAAGCCAGACCTGGTATTGCAGTTAGAGCTGTTCAGATCAATGGTTTGGGACACAAGGCCCCAGACTCTATCCCTACACTGCTGCAGAATCTCTGCTGGCCACAGAAAAGTCACTGGCAGAAGAGCCTTTCCCACTTGGATCCCCTTGGATTAGGCTGCAAAGTGCCCCTGAACTCAGACAAATTCTGTGCAGATTTCCTCTCATCTTTCTCTGCTGCAAAATGGGAACAGCAGCACCCACCGAGAAGTGCAGAATGACCTCAGCTGGTCTCTAGATGTGCACTTTCCATAAATGAAAGGAGCTATATACACCCAATAGGTGACTGCACAAAATAGTTCACGACTGGCCACAGCCAGCAGATTTTAGTTTCCTATTTTATTTCACGGATGACGGATCGACCCAGGACGAGGCTGTCTGCTGTGGCATTTCTCTCCCAAGCAGTGGGTTCGGAACACAGGTTCACAAGTCTTCCTCTGACCTACTCAGAAAATCATAGGCAGGGCTTTATTTTGGGCACTGACATCCCCGCTTGGGAGGAGTTTTGTTCTAGAGCTGCCACTGCCCGTGAAGTGCTAGGAAAGGTGTGTGGGACAGTGCTTGGCAGGGCTGGGAAGCCGTGATCCAGCTCCCAGCAGAGTTCCTCCTCCATACTGGTGCTCAGCATGATCTGAAAGAGCAGTTCTGGGATCAGTACAGGAAGGGATGAAGATTCGCCTCGCCAGGGACAACACTGACAGACAGGCTTTTTATCGGCCGTGTCACCTGTAATGGACTGGAAACTGAAAAGCCTGTGACAGGGAGTCAAAACGAGCATCCGTCCTTCTCTGCAGAGCAGGAACGCTCAGGCAGAGATAAACCACCCACCCCGTGGCCCTGATTAGGAGCTGCACGCTCACAACTTGTCGGCTGGACTGGATTCCCATTGGAATTTCCACAAACCCTTGGTCACTCAGTTTCACTGGCTGTGGCAATTCCTCGTCCTCCAGAGCCAAACATCAAACAGCGTGGCCACTGAATCCACCAACACTGAGCAAAAGTCTTTAAATACAAGTGACACGTGTTCCAGAGCTATGTGCCATTTGAACATCCAAATACTTAGATACTTCTAAGAACTTCTCTGACAAATGTGATCTGATGAAAAAGCAGAAAATCTGAAAAACAGATGAACCTGTTACAAGAGTCCTGGAGCTGCAGGTACATTACCAGTGATGGTCAGGTAACTTCAGTGCTGTCCACACCCTGCAGGTCCCTAAGGCAAGTGCCTCCTCTTGCTCATAGGCTTTGCTCGGCTTCGGGTCCAGAAGTCCCTGCTAAGATAAAGGGAAAGTCATGAGTACCTAATTTGATCTTTGACAACACACATCATCGCATCTGAACATCGAATAGCCTCAAACACTTGTGCTGTAATTTATAGCCAGGCCAAAATGATTTGCCTCCATTTACAAGTTTTTAAACATTCATCCTAGATAGCCATCACAGCAGCAAATCCAACCTGTCACGTTTCATCTTAACATCAAATCCTGAATTTTATGGTACAGTATACAATGCATACTTATACATATGCAATCACACAGGAACATATGCAGGGAGGAGTAGCTGTATTGCTTTGATATTTAAGTACCTGCGAATGACACCATTGCTATGTAAATAGATGCATGGGGAGAGACGGGCAGGCTGGGAAGGATACATACATGAATAGGCTAATTCAAAATGAGTGGAGGCAAAATGAATTATTCACTCAAGGGTTGTTGGTTTGGTTTTTTTTATCTGCATTATTCACAGCATGCATTGGAACACAATCACCCACTTGGTCAGTAGACCTCTGCCCAAAGTTTACTACGTTGGGCTTGCTGAAGAGACAAAAAAAAGGTTATTTCATAAATTGAGGTTCAGCCCAGCTCTGCATTTACCAGTAATCACGGCACACCAAGATTAATAGAACATCATTCGGTGACTGAGAAAGCAAGTTATGATGAAGAAGCTGTTGAAACAGGAAACAGTTGATTTCCCAGGAGTCCCGTAAATCCACCTCTGATGTCCTTTCGAATTCTCTGTTATTGCTGCAAAAATTTTAAACACCGGTAAGAGGGTGAAACGGCTGACACGCTCATTTACCATGGGAAGAATTGTGTTCTGGGCCTGCCTTTGCAAACTGGTTCAATGTGCTCAGCAGATACATCAAAAAGGAGAGACCTCCTCGGAGGGGCTTTGGAATGCGCGATGGCACCCGGGATCAGCCGCGGTACAGCACCTCCCCGCCTTTGTTTGGCTTCCTCCTCACCGCTCTCCCCACAGCATTCTCACCTTCTTTTGGGATCTCTGAACTTTCACACGCCTATAACGGTGTGAGCTGGGAGGACCCTGGTACGGGGCTAGCAGGGCACCTCTGTGCCGAACGTTCCTGCCAACTCTCCGGCAACAGCTTGCCGTAAATCTTCGTGAGGTATGCAGCGATCCAGCCAAGAGAACTCTAATACCATAGGATTTATTTTATTTTATTCTGTTTATTTTAAGTCGACTAATTTTATACTAAATTAGGTCTGATGCTGTGCTGGGTATTTTGCCAGCTTTTAAATTGAGCCACCCAAGAAGAGAAGGCCAGGTACCATCTCACGGAGAGATGCCAGCTTTATTTAGCTGTAAAAATTGGTCCAAGGCAGATCCCAGAACAGGAGATAATGCTACGTAGAGGGGTTTTTTTTTGTTTAAAAAAAAAACCAAACCCTACTGATTCTCCACACATTTCGTAGTACATAATTAAGAGCCACTGCAGCTGTCATCAGCACGGTAGCCCATCAAAACACTCAAGAAAAGATGATTTTCACAATTCAGACCCTACATTCTCTCAGTGTAGGGAATCTGGGTTCAATTTTCAGCTCAGTTACAGATGCAGCACCTTTCTGTAGGCGACTCTCTCTCTCTGTGACTGAGTTCACCACCCGCCAGGGATGTGTGCACAGCTCACTTTGCTGGCCACGTAACCTGTTGAGACCGCAAGGTAACACCACGGAAACTATTTTCCACAATGAGGATCTCTTGACAAACGCCTCACCACGACGTTAAAAATGACAGCGTTGAGAAACTGATAACCAGCATGTGATTCTTGAAGAGTCACAGAAAGTGGAGGTTACAGTGTCCACACATTGACTTTGTTTGCTATTGTGCTGGAAAACTAATTTTTCAATATAAAAAAAAAAAAGCACCTTCATTCGTGTGCGTTGAAGCATTATTAATTTTTAACTACATTCTTCATTTTTTCACTAAAGACAAAAAAATAGATTTAAATCCGCAGTTGTCTCAATTTACGTGCTTTCCTCCTTATATGTCACCTTTGTTGAACTATATTGGCGCACGAAAATAAGTGCACTGTGCTGCTTCCCACAACAGTATCAGCAAGTGGAAAGCACAACTCATCAAGGAATAAGCTCCCCTTCCATGCACCAGACTAATAATCTTCCTGAGAGGACAACAGGCACCTTCTGTAGTTCTGTGCTTGGGAAAGAGACACGTTTAAAACCAGCTTTCACAGCCAATGCTTTAGATTCAGTAAATCTAAGTGAACAAGAAAAAAAAAAAATGTTTTTTGCCCTTCCCAATTTACTGTCGTTCGATGGAAATGCCGTCAGTTCTCCCTATCCAGTGGTCCTTGAGCGCGGCATGAACGCTGGTCCTCTGGAGTCAGTCTCCCTCCTCCTTGCTGGAGTTTAAGAACACAAACCACATTTTCACCAACAGGTCACATTTACCAAATCCTAGCCATGCATGACTTTACTATGTGAACAGACGATTCTTATGTTTCTTCATCAAGGAGTTTTTCTTCCTGCTTTCTCAGCTGTACAGTGTCTCTGAATTATTTTTTTTTTTTTGGCTTGAGGTCTCTGCCTAATTATCTGTAACCTTCTGTTCGAAGATCGCTGTCCTGGCCTGATAAAAACCAGTAACTTTGAAAACAAACTGGGTCTTAATTTTCCTTGACAGCCCTTCTTTAAACATGTGGGCAAAGCCCCGGCTTAATTAAATGCACATTCGTATTCCAAACAAATTAAGTACAATTAAGGACTCTGAGTTATGGGTATCTATCACTCGGCGATGTTTTTGTAAAAATTACCACATTTAGATCAAACACAGAGGACCCTTTGCTTAATTGCTTCATTAGGGCCCGATGCAATAGGCTTCATAAATACAGGGTCTGATGTCTCTTTGGGAATTGCCCAGAAGACGGCTCTTAAAGTAATTGCTTCCACATTTCTCCCCGTGCAATGTTCATGTGCTCGCTGATGAAAATGGGATGGCTCTCAGACATGGAAGGGAACGTGGGTCCCGTCTTGTCTTCCAGCATCATGACTCTCGCACAGCTCTCAGAGGCAGATGAGTTTGGGGCCCTGGCTATTACCCGCTCTGTTTCGATGAGGAGTTTGACAATTCAGACAGGATGAGGCCGTCTGGAGTATGCTGGTAGCACAGTGCTTTTCTCATCTATCACCTCTAGATCCCACAGGCTGAGCTAAACAGGATGCTTTGAGAGTTATTTTTCCAGAAGTTGCTTTGAAACACTAATGAACTCACAAACAACATGAGATCGATACATCTTCAGGTCTTATACTAGTTTTATCCCTTTAGTTCTTACAAATGCAGTTATTACAACCCCTTAAAAAGGAAGTCTGTTTACAGTGGTCGCTTTGGCTGAACATAACCTATTTTTGATTGAATTAAACCTTCCTTCAAACACACCTAGAGTGAGGAATCCAGTTCAAGGGAGTCCAGATTTAACTCTTGCTCAGTTTAACGCCGCTCGGCGAGTATGTATCGTGGATGCCGACAGGGACCGGGGCACAGGGCTTTCTGATGAGCTGTAAAAGGACTAGCACAAGGCGACAGGCCGTTCTTTCTCCTTTTACATTTGTTTTCTGGCTTGCTTGACAGACTTAGGAGTTCTGCATTTTCACTGTGGAGGCCAAAATAACCGGTGTGCACCCAGAAGTAACAATAGTGATTGCAGCAGCACTAAGAGGTAGCAGGAGCTGCCTTGACAGAACAACGAGAAATGGCATGTCATTCTCAAATTAAATGTTTGTAGCAGTTTTGTATTTTTATTCAAGTATTCCTGCTCTTTACCAAGAAAAAAGTATAACGAAAAGGTTTTCCTTTCCAATTCTTTCTCTTTCAGCTCCCTTTGTATCTATTCTCTTTGTTTTTTTTTTCCTTTGTCATTTGCTCTTGGAAAAAAAGACAGAGAATAAAAAAATTGAAAGAAATAAAAGGGAAAAGAAAATCCATCTTCCCCAAAAACACTGCTTCCTTTATTTCACTCTAAAAATACACAGAAAGACATTGTGTCTTTGATGAAACATTTTAGTTTCTACAAAAGTGAAGCTTTTTCATCACTACTTGCAGAGAATTTCTAGCAATCAAAGTCCATGCAAGTGAAAATGCTTCTACAGGGGTTGAGCTGTTTCATTTATGAATAATATAATTTCGCTATGTTGATGCCATTCCATCATGGCCACACCGTCAAGATCGATGTTGACAAAATCAGAGACAGATGCAGCAGAAAAAGTAGAAAACAGGCAACAAAAATATTAGTGGTGCTGCTGTGGCAATAGACGTTCTCCAAACATGAAGACGAAGCCCATCTCCCACGTTGCCCTGCTAAACATGATTTAAAATCCTGCAGAAGGGAGTTTTCCACAGCCCATTCTCTCCGGCTGTCTCAATCGGCAGATAAACTTTGGGGCTGGAGAAGCTCCTCTCCCACACACAGGGCAGAGAAGCCCTTCCACTGACGTTTCATCAAGCACCCAGAGGCTGGTAGCTCAGCTGTCTAAGGCCAGTGCACCGCCATGGCTGACCTGACCACCACACGGTGCCTGGCCATCAATCCTCTGAGCCACCTAAGCCTCTGGATCTGCAGATCTATCCTGCAGATAATAGCAGGATAAAGAACTTGGCAGTCCCGAAGAACGCACTAACGGCTCCTCTGTAAAGCAGGAGGCAGCTTGATTTCCACAAGCCATAAAAGTCCATCAACCTCCAGTGGCCGAGGAAACACAGCTGCTTGTTTTCTGACTGCTTTATTCTCCAGACCAATTTTCCTCAATGCTAAAGGGAAAAAAAAAAAAAAAAAAAAGAACGGCAGATTGTCCAGTTCATGACTGGATGGCTGGCAACAGAAATCCTATTTCCAAACTGACCCCTGCTTTCCAGCATGGCATTCATTAATTCCACAGTCTCACATTTCTAGGAAGATGTCAGTCATGTATGTGATTTTTCTATCAGCTATTAATGCCAGATCACAAGGTGAGAAAGCAGGGGTTTTAATCTCAAGACCCTCAGGAGATGGAGCTGCATACATTTGGTGTGAGCCATGTGTCTGGAAATGTCAAGGACAAATATTTTTAAAGTAAGGAGCGTTCACATCCATGTGCAATCTCAAGTACTACAGAAGTGATCCAAAACATAGCCCTTTTTCTCCTTGTTACGACTGTTTGGCTGGAGCAAACGTGCAGCTGCTACTTCCCAGGAATTATGTTTAGATCATCTAACTAGGCACCTATGCATTTAGGGATTTGCAGATTTCTACTGAGCAACATTTTAAGGCTCTCCTAAAAGGGTTGTCCACAGCAGAGTGTTTTGTTTTCTAGTTGTAGAAAGGAGAAGTTTTACTGTAGGAACAGTAAAAGTTCCCTATCTCTCTCCAAAAATTAATTGTTCATTCTAAAGATAAGATTAGTTTCACAGCTCTGTACTTTTTGTCACTCCCCATTAGGTTATTTTCCCAAGGTCTGAAAAAATCAGGCACTGAATTTATTACAAAGTCCCTAATTTTAGACCAGATTACAGATCGTACCTTCCTAAGAAATGCACACAATCCCCTTTTCTTTCCATCCTTAGCTCAACTAAATGATAACGTTGAGTCTGTTTAACCTGCTTATGACCCACGTGTCAGACAGCATACAAATATTCTACTACTGCTGGAAGAGAAGCAAATTACTGAGAGATACACAGAAACCCTATTAAAATGCCAGTTATGGACATACATTTCTAACATCACACATGAAGAACTATCTCCGTGCTTTACTTTTTCCCCTACAAGTTCCACTGAAAAATCTAACACTGTGAAAGGTTCCATTCAAACTGTCATGTCAGAAAAGTAGAAAAAAAGGCCAAATTTCTCTAAAGTTTTTTGTATGGACTTGCTGGTTACCAGTTCAAGAAAGGCCACAGTCGAGGGTAGGAGCAGAACCTAACCCTGGCAGATGAACTCCTGCCCATGGGGCGTACTGGTGCTGCCATGGGATGGCTCCAACGGCAGACTGCAGCGTCACCACCCTGGGAATCTTAGTGGGAGCACAAGTGATCTGGGGGAAACAACAGTTACATCCAACAACACAAACCCCTCTGCCTCATCAGCCCATCACATCATCAACAGTCGAAGAAAACACTGGCATGACACCTATTTCACCTGCCATCGCTCACTGCTGCGACCAAGGAAGGTTAGTCACCTAACAAAGAGCGTTGCAAATAGTTGCTCATTTGCCCTTCACGTGCTGTCACCAATTTTCTTCCTTCGGATCTACTTTTTTTTTCCTCATCACTCAAGTTCAAGACTAAAGGGTGTAAAAACTGTCAGCCTTCTTCCTGATGTGAACCAGGTACCCTTATTGGTGTGTTAGCACGTAGAAAGCGAGGAAGAAAGAGAAATCTCTGAAGCGACGCTGATGGCGTGCCCCCTTTGGAAAGCTTTTCCTAGATAGCTGCTCTATCGCTTGAAATACAGACCTGAGTCTGCTTTTAGCTGCTGACTGCCATATAACATATTATCCTACTTATTGCATACAGTTACAAGCATCTTGTATCTGGAAGCAACAAGGGAGAAGGCTCCTTTATCAAGTCAATCTCAAATCCCATTATGTTCCTCTACAACAGTTTCCGTAAACATTCAGCAATTTTCAGTGTCTGAGTTGCGCAGCTGAAGAGGTGCATAAACAGGCTCCACTGAAATGTGAAGATGACTGATAATGTACTAACATTGAGACCCCTTGCTGGGATTATTACCCCCTGAGTGCTCCTTACAGAATGTGCCTCTTATCTCACACTGACAACGCTAATAGAATATGCATAGCCCTATTAGCATACAAGATAATAGCACCCTGGAGGGGACAGAGCCATAAAACTTTAAGTAGAAATCAAAACAGAAGGAGGAAGAAAAAGGGAACATTGTCACAAGCCAAAAAGAAAAAAAAAAAAAAAAAGGGAGCCTGAGGGCAAATTTTGCTGCAGAAAACACACATAGTCATAATTCTTGTGCTAGTCACCATGCAAATGGTAATAGTCTTTAGTCCCATGAATACTATCAGTGCCATGTTTGCTGTGAAACATTAATTGAGATAATGTGCCCCTTTCGGATGCAGCAGGGAGTCGTACGTCAAATTGTACCACAACAAAATTATGGCAACATCTGCAAGAAACATACAACGGCAACTGGGGTACCTTGCCTTGGATAAGTCCGACTGGATCTTCGCCTTTGCAGATGGAGGCCGTGGCGGAGCCGGAGCCCTGCGAGGGCAGACGAGCAGCTGTTACCTCAGACGCCACGTGCGCGTACCTGGAGCTTACCACTTCTCAGCTGCCGCACGGCTAAAAGCTTTGCAGGTTAGACGTGTTATCTCTTGACCCTGCTTCAGTCACTGGATTAAACCTCCAGCAGCTCTTTGAATGCCAAAGCCTTTCTTCAGTCACGTCTGCCCGGCGCATTCATGTTTGTTCCGTGTAACCGGCCATTGTAGCAGACCTTTCACGGCTCACCCGTAGCTGGCAGGCGGCCACGCATTCATATGCTTTCCATCTTACAGCAATAGCCAAAGTAAATCTTTCAGTGCTTGGCACAAGAGCGTGAACGCAATAAAAAAAGGCTTCAAACAAGTTTGAGATGGCTTGTCTCTAAACAAACGAAGAACAGTGAGCTTTTCTAATGCTCATTGTGGTTCAGTTCCTGCCTACAGCTAAATCCAGATAACCCCCAGCAGCACTGACAACCCTGTCTGCTAAAACAGTCACCTGTCAAGCGGGCATGAAAACACCCACACATCTAGGCTCCGAGGGCTTGGAGAGAAGTGGCCTGCTTCTTACCAGGAGCTTCAACAGGGGCAATCAAAGGTCCTTGTCGTCGTCTTTGTGAGATCTGAAACTTTCTGATATTGGCGCTGAATGCGCAGGACCCCGGGGTGATGGCTGCATAGAGCGCCATGTGCTTTTGCCCATACAGAGCGGCGGTGTCAGGGGGTAACAAGCACGGGATCCCTGCGGTGCATTTTGAAGCACGGTGCAAAGTTTGCTGGGATTCCTTCGAGCATTCACCCGGGTTTCTATAGAGCTAAACTCTTTGTAAAGTGGCTTTGTGTTGCAAAGTTTCGCAGCCCGTGTGAGTCTGCCTGGCTTCATTTCGGTTGATGGTACTTTATGCCGACCATTTCAGCAATTAGAACACAGTTGGAAAAGACTCTGGTAAAGAAAAAACAACCAGTGCTAATTCTAATTATAGCAAGAAGAATAATTCCTCCTTTCTTCCCGAAAAAGTAACAAAACACCCGTGTATGTAGCGTAGGAACTAACGTTACCTCGTGTGAATCATAGGTGTACAATTCTCCTAACTTTTCAGACTCTAACTCTCTGACTGGTCGTCTTATCATAGAATGGTAGGGATTGGTTGGGACCTCTGGAGACCATCAAGTCCAACCCCCCTGCCAGAGCAGCGTCACCAGGGGCAATTATTATTATTATCAGGAATTGAACAAGGAAATGCTACTTCCAGAAAGGCATCCGAGCACCAGCTAATGCTAATGAAGTGCCTACACCTGAAGAAACAGCACTTTGTGAACAGCATCTTAGTCTGGGTCCAAATGGGATCTCTGAGGACTGTCTACAGGACACTGAGTGATGGCTCCTATCACTCAGGCACAGCTGGGAAATCTCACCGAGTGCTGGTCACCTCTCAGCTTATGTGGGAGGAATACTTTGTATGTTGTGTGATCAGCAATTACCCTCTTTAAATGCAAAAAACAATTTAAAAATTAAAGATGCTAAAAATTTGGCAAAAAAAACCAAATTAAAACTGTTTAAGTATGACAATAACAATAGAGAAAAGTTTGTGCACTTGAGATGAAAGTGAGTTCTCTCCATCGCAGCTTCTCTCCGTAACTTTTTGCTGTATCTCCTTCCTTATCTTTTAGCGAGGCCCAGCCCCTGTATTTGCACTTTACTGTGCTCACTCACAAATCACACCTCCCTTCAGCAGGTCACCTGCACACAGGCTTCTTTCTAAAAGTTTAGCCTACAAACCTCAAGGTTTTGCTTGGGGACACTCCCAGGCTAGAACGGTAGACGGCCTCCCAGCAGAAAAATCGTTAGTTGTGTTTTACTTACATATTCATCCCGAGAAGTAGAGGTGCTCCTGGGTAGGAGAGAAACGCAGAGCACGTGTGCGCTTCAGAAAGACAAACAGGGAGAGATGGGATTATCAGCCAGCTCCTTGCAACAGCAGTCATTTAATGCACAAATAATTATTCCAGAATATGTAAGTATCTGTTTTCCCTACGCTAAGCTATAACTCTTATTTAGCTGACATTATCTCCAAGGTTCCTTAGGAGCCCGGGACACAGCGAAGTAATACAGCGCAGTCTGGATGTTGTTATGTATTTATTAAGTTGTATCAGGGCCCATTTAGTAGCAGCTCTGCAGTTTATCACGTAAATATCGAATGCCAAATACAAAAGAGAAGAAAATAGCAACATAAAAAATTTATCTTTGCGGGGAGGAGAGGGAGAAAGGGAGAGAGAATGGTGCTGATAATGTGATTGTGCCTTCAGCAATAGTGGCTAATATCCTTTTGCAAGGGGCACGGTGTAAAAATATTCCAGGGCTGGGGGAGGAGGAGTGAGGAGAGGGGAGCCTAGCTGTTGTTTGTTTGTTTTAAAGTGTATTCTGGTTGCAGGCTAGGTCAGCGGGTGGCCAGACTGAGAAAATGAGTCCCCCGGGCTGTAATAATTGTAACTGTCAGGGAAAAAAAGTCAAGGTCTTAGACAGCAGTGGTCTGCTCTGACTTCTGACCATGGAGAAATATATATGAAAACTATTGCCTGGGGCACTATGGGAAGAAACCAAGAGGTTTTAACTCGTGGTGGCTTGTGCTTATGAATTGGAAAACTCATTTTGCACCTTGGTGGTTTGTATCTTTATGATCATTTCCATTTGCAGTATAAATGAAGCGAGAGGTATTCCTTGTCCTTCTGCCCACATCTGTGATGCAATGAACACCTATCACCAGACCAGCTTCGCATTTGTTTGAGTCCTGAACAGCATGGAGGCTTATAACTGATCTTTGAGCTGTGGATAGTCACAAGGAGAGTCCAAATTTGATTACCTCTTGCAGCACACTCGCTGTTTACCCGTGCGGTCCATAGCTGTGCCTGAAAAGGATTAATCCAGAATTACACACAGGTAATTCTCCAAAAATATTCCCAGTATAAAAGCAGTGCCAATGTACCTGAACAGCTGTAAAATTCAGTTGTGTCAGGTCTTCTGTTCTGGAGCTTTCAGTGTGTCCCTTTGTCTTTGGCTGGAGAGTAGACTCTGATGCTGAGAAGCTTCTTCATCAAAATCCGTGTCACTTTGCAAAATGTTCTGGCTTCAACTACATGGAGTTTTTTCCCCACTGTAAAGTGCTTTGTTCAAACAGTCCAGCTTCCTTGATAATCTTCTAATATGAATTATTAAAGGAATTATATTTACTAATTATGAATTATAAATATTTTTATACATAGTGAGACCCAAATAAACTATATAAGCATCAAATAGCAATTAATCCCAGGTTCAGAGTGACAACAGAATGTAAGGTTTTGCTGGGAAAAAAAGGATAATTATTGTTGGAATGTGATTTACTTGCCGACAGCCACCATAAGAGCAACCTGGGTAACTTTTATGGGCCCCATCTGTACTTTACTCGCCTTCCTTACAGCCTGTGCCTTGTGAGGGAAGTGCAGAGTGTGTAATGGAGAAAGGGAGAGCAGGAACACTGGGAGAAAGGAAGGAAGTCCAGCAGAGCACACAGGCGTAGATATGAGGAAAGAAGATAACAATGGGACTGGTGTGTTTCAGCCTGACATAAGTAGCTCCCTTGCTTTGTCTCCCAGTAGCCCCAAATCTCGGTAATTCACATTTCACTCTCCGTTGAATTTCACAGAGAGGCAGCAGAAATAAGAGACCTGGCTTGTGAAAAGAGGGACACTAATTCAGGACCCTCTCTAAAAGTTCCTTTTCCTCTGTAACAAGGCAATGCTGAGAGGAGCGTGGCCGGAGCAGAGACTCAAATACTAGCTGCTCTGGCCTGACCCGGAACACAGAGGAACATTCAACACTCCCCCTCTGTACTAAACCTAGCAAGTTATACTTTGAGGAAGTGTATTTTCCAAAATGGCATCCAGTCTCAATGTAAAGATTTCAGGCACAGAAAACCTACCACTTCCATTTGGTCGTTGTCCCAGCAGCTGAGGGCTTCCAGTGATAAGAATGATTTACCTTATTTGAATTTATCTTCTCACCAGTGATGTTTTTTCTGCTAATATGAGGACTTCTTCAGGTCTTTGTCTTCTCTACCTGTGAAGTTACAGACACGTGGTAACCATATTACTCTTGGATCTTTGTTTTAGCAATAAACATTAGTTCATACGGGCCCATCCCAAGTCCTGGCATGAGGAATGCAGTCATTGGGTAAAAGCAAAGGTACCGGTGCAATTGAAACACCTGCAACACCTAAAACTTCCTGCTCTGGAGCTAGGAGCAGGAAGCCAGAGTGGAAATCTCAGCTCCTAGGGGACTGTCATGGGTTTGAATCCTGCAGAGCTCACCCTGAAGACAGGCGCAAGAATTCACAGGGCTATTGTCTTTGGAGCTTTTCAAAACCGCCATCTGGCTGCTCTGTGACATCTGCAAAAGGGGACAAAGGTCCAGCTGTCCTGCCCGTGCAGTGGGCTCCTCACGCCTGGGCGAGGCGCAGCACCACGCTACAGCGGAAGGGCTACAGCAACTCTACCTGTAGCTGCCTAATGCAGCTTGTGCCCGGAGAAGCCAACGACTGTTCAAGCGATTTTCTGTTTTAAGGTGAAGGTGGTACAGGCGGAAGATCTCAATGTCACTACAAAGCAGGGAGGGAGGCTGTAAGGAGGAGGAAGGCAGAAACCTTCACAACTAATGTCAATTTTCTGCATCAAATATTTTGATAATTAAACAAAGCTGATCAAGAGAGGAAAACAGCATGTCTCCAGAGCTCCGGAAGCAGAGGCCCATTAAATAGAAGAGTCAGAAAGTGCCAGAGGCGGCAGCCTCAGATTAATGGCACTCCAGTAATAGATTTTCCCAGGCACAGTCACACAGGAGACAACTACTGTGTAGCCAGAGCAGCGATGAGGCCGTTAAAGCAACAGTAACATTAAATCACCTGGTACCACGGGGCGAGGGGATGGATGGGAGCGCATCGGCTTCGGCTCCGCGGAGGGTGTAAAGCTCAATCTGCTTTCAGGCAAAGGGACTGGATCCCAGTGGTCATTTGCAGCGGGGAAGGCAGGCGGCTCAGGTGTAGGGCGCGTATAAAACCAGATAAAACGGTAGTTCCAGCAGGATGGAGAGCTGAGCCCAAATAACTCTTCCTGAAATGGAGAAGCAGACATTAAACACTACAGCGTTTGGATTTGCTGAGACTGACCACATCTGCTTTGGTTCAGTTGCTCTTCTTTTTCTTCATCCATTACCAAGTATCGGTTTTATCTCTAGCGTTTCTCCACTGACACTCACAGGGTGTTGAAACACCATTTTGAATTTGTTTAGCTTCAGCTAAATTCAGGAAGGGAACGGGAGGGATGGCAGCAGGGTGGGAAAGCAGCCCTGTTTTCTTATTATCAAGTCAGGTTTATCTCAGCGGTGTTTGAACCGATCCTCCTTGAAATGTCCATCTTGTCTAGAGCATTTCTATCCATTTTTATAATACAATAGCAACAGAAACAGGGGCGTCTTCCAAGTCAGGCTGGCACGGATTAGAGTCCACCGCAAGAGTACGTCGCTCCCAGCTGGGATGTATGGAAACCAGATGAAGTGGCTGAAAATCGGAAACAACTTTTAGGCGCACTTGAATCCTGATACGATCACATCACAGGGATGGGTTAAATTTATGATCTTATCTAGGATTTTTGTTTGTAATCAATTCCAGACCTACTGGCTATCATTCACTATAAGCTTATGATTTCCCGGTGCTAACAAGGAAAAGTTGGGACATCAAACTATGAGGGAGCGCAGCCAAGCGATGATATTAGCAGATAGGATCAGAACTGGAATGCAACAACAATGACAACAAAAAACCCAAACCCACACTACAAAACAAAAGAAAGGCAAGAGCCTCCTGCAGCCTGTGAAGTTCAGCCTTTGTCTCTTTTGGCCTGTGCTTCATCCGTAAACTACGGTGTGTGGATAAAACCCCAGTTTCCAGGCAGAAAGATCTGGGGATAAAAGCTAACAAAACAGAAATTGAAATGGAATACCCTGAGATCAAAGTGCAGCTTCAGCATGGAATACAGCTGCCACCCCTCGTCGTGCCTGGGCAGTCGGACAGGCAGCCGAACGGACAGGCACCCATTTCCCATCCTTCTCGCTCCCAGGTGACAATAATCACACAATGCTACTTATTTTGCTGGGTTCCCTGCCACATTTGTCATGGTAAAGCCTGAACCTTCTGCAGGCGACGTGGGCAGTAGGTGGCTCAGAGTATCTGTCGAGCAGATTTGACCCTGGTAGCTCGCCCTGTTTACTCACATGCAGCTAAAGAGAAGAACTGCAAACCAATGAGTCTCCTTCATATTCAATTGTGACAGACAGGCTGGAATTTGGACCACATTTCAGTCTAATTATGTCATCAAAACTTGTTTGAATATGACCATTCAGATGGCAGGAATGGCAGGGCACCAGGAGTAAATCCACATGAACTTTGGGTATTATGCCAACCGTTTCACTTTCTCAGGTTTCCAGACCCATTAAGAGATCTTTGCACCCCTTTTCCTGGGGATCCTGCCATCAGTGGCACATTCTGGTACTCCAGTTCTCTCTGGTGGGTGCAAGAGAATCAGACTTAACAGCCAGATACCCCCTCACAGGTTAAACATAGAAGTTGCTCTACAACAGCTGTCTTATAATATGTGGATGGAGCAGATTCCCCTAACGAGCGACTGTCGAGCTGCAAATAAGCACCTCGGACAGTTTGAAAGGCCTGAGGAACATCCCTGCTCAGCATTCCGAACAGCCCTTCACAGCGAGGAGCTTCCAAACCCACAGTGAATTGCTTTCTTCTCAACTTTGCACGGATTAGCTCTGAGACTAACAGTGTGACAAATCTGTTAATGTTTCAACAGGCAGCTCTTAATTTTGTACATACCCTTCAGTCATTTTCCATATGGAAATGGAAACCTTCCCCACTCCCCCTGCACCGGTCCGTTAATATTTTCAATATAGGCATAAAAAAGATTGTTCAGAATGAAAAAGTTTCAACTGGAGGCATTGAGATTGTTTCAAAAATTAGAATTCTATGAGTCTTGGGGGGGAAAAAAAGGCAAATCATTATATCTACTGCATAAATGGAATAGATATGCTAACAGCAGAAGAGGTTTAGCAGCTTGCCTAGGATCACTCCAAGCTGGAACATAACCTATGAATCCCAGCTCCAAATCCAATCCAAAGGGGCTTTCTCATAGCTCCTAGGGTATATTCAAATCTGTGTTTGGTTCATAAGCTCCCAGTTAACCCTATGCAAGCTGCAGCCTACAGCATAATCAGTCCCCTGAAAGAAAAAGGAACTGTAATAGGGAAATAGGGCCAGGCTCATTTACTGCGTATCAATCAGCTCCATAAATCAGGAGTGACTCAGCTGAGGTTACTGCTTCGGAATGAATAGATCAGAACCTGGTCCACACATTTCACACATTTCTGACAATCAACATTTGTAACTGTATCAGTAGCCTGGAATGTCTCCTAATTGGCACCAAATGTGAGACAGCTCATTACCTGGGCAAGGCAAAGAGCAGGAGAGAGATGTCAGACTCTGAATGTAACCTACAAGTAGAAACATAAAGAGCAAACAAGTTCCACGCACAGATAGGAACTGAGGTGTAACAAGTATTAAATAATAGCTATAAAATTTTATGTCTGCACATGAATTACAATATTATTTCTTCCAAAGTGATGCTCACAGTAAAGGTGTGTGATGCTTTCCTCCCTCTGCGATGTAAAAATGACTCCTAAAATTAGTATGTAGCAGTATTTGTGTAAATATTTTGCAAATTTATACTAGTGTATATTGGTGACACTGAAATTTATGTGCATATAGAAACTTTTGAACCTATTTGGCTTCAAATGGCCTAGAAAACAGCTGTGGAAATACCGTGTAACTCACCAATGCTGGTGTACACTTAGGAGCTGACATCCCTTTTGCTACCTAATAAAAGATAGAGATTGGGATCAGTAAGGAACTTGAGGAGAAAGACACCCACAACATGTTGAAATCGCAGCGTCAGGCAATCAGGTTGCTTGTTAATCTTCAGAAAGAAAGTGCTTGAGGATCCTGATGGTTATTCAAGCAAATAAACTTAATAAATCCTGTTAAAGTGTTACTAAGAGTTTTGCTGCTCTACTTGAGATTTGTACCCTCGAGTCTGAATGCTGACTGAGGAAAGGAAGTACTATTAACTAATGCAGAAAATAAATCCTGCTTTATTTGCCAAAAATGTAACTTCCTGACATTCCTGACAACAAACCATGAGTTTGAATGATGCCGCAAGAACAAGGCCAGCACAGAGATGTTCACTTCCTACCGGCAGAAGGCTTTGGCTCAGGCTCGTTATTAAAAGCAGCAATTAAGAGGCAATCACTACCTGCCTACGACTTTCTCTCTGAATTAACCTAGTTCGAGAGGTATTTTGAAAAGCACGTCCTGAGATTAATTACACATGTCCAATAATTTTGCCCAATGATCAAATCACGGCGCTTCCTCCAGTGGACATCCTGGATTCCACCTTTTCCTTCAAGATATCTCCTCACTCCTGCCGTTCCTAACCTGAAGAACGGAAGCTGACACTCTTTCTGGAGAGCAGAGGCACCCTGGGCTCAGAAATCGATCACGGGGAGGCAGCAGGAACCACAGTGCTGACACAAACCTGAAAAGCTTCCTCCCAAACCCGACCTTTAAGATGAATTCCTTGGGATGGGACCAGGGGTGAAGTGGGTCACGGGTGCAGCAAAGAGAGATAGGACTTGAGTTTTTTGTTTGCTGTGGGTAGGTAACCCCAGCCAGCATGCAATACAACAACATCTACTTAAAACACAGACAAGGTCAAAAGCTGACCTTTCCAAACTGGTCAGCCATGTTGCCTCGCAATGAGCATTAGTACCACATCATTATGTTCTGATAAAACTCAGTTACTCTTCAGCAAAAACCCATAAATCACAAGGCTTCACCCAATCAGGGTTCTGTCACTGTAACTAAACAGTGACTCGGAAAACACTATATTTCTATTGGCTGTGACAGGGGGATATAAATCTGCCCCTGGCCAACCCATGGCAGGCAGCGGGGCACGTCAGGAAGGATTCAGCACAGGAGAGATCAGCATCGCCCCTTCTCTTTGGTAAGGGGGAAAACTCACAACACTTGTAGTAGCTGCTGAAGTGTCTCTAATTTTACAATATGGTGAAATGTTATTTCAGTTATCACTACTGAGAAAGGTCAATTTGTGCTTTGAAAGGTTGTATGTCACAGGGAGCACACACTGGGAAACAGATTTCCTCCTTGCCGGCCTCATAGGTACTGAAAACCTGGGGATTTAGAGGGCATTTTGTTGAGAAATCTTAAAACGGGCATCAGTCTTTGCACAGCAGCCTCTGCGTGTGGTCCCTCTAGGTGTTTTGAGGAGCAGCTGCTTTGTGTGGCATCAGCATCCTAAGGAGAAACTCAGGTGTACAAACTGGCAGCGTCCTGAGCCCGGCTGCAGGGGAGACCGTCATTGACTCTGTGTGGGGCACGTCTGGACCCTGCCCTGGGGTGGCCACAGAAGAGCTGAGGCTATGGCATGAGGCTGGCAGGAAGGACACCTGAGGTTAACTTCCCATGAGGGAAGGAGGCACCAAGGGCTTGATGAAGCTTTTCAAGAATAAAGGTGTCACCTGGATTCTATTTTTCCCCACTTCCAGCAGCATGTAACAAACGCATTTCTAGAGATGATTCCTAGGTCACTGTTAAAACCACAACTCAATCCGAGCTCAGAAATCTCCTCTGTCGAAATATAACGGCTTCACAACACGCTCCATAGAGCAGCCCTTCATAACGCACCAACACGTGCTCTTGGTCTCCTCTTACACCTTCCCAATTGCCTCAGATTTATACCACACCAGTGACTTGCTGTGCACACTGAAAATCACCATGAGGGTGCCTCAGAGTCATGCTCCTGTTTGCTGACCCATCAGTCAGATCTGAATCTGCCAGAACACCAACTCTTCTCAGCACGCTGGTTCTCACAGCCCCTGCAGTGAGCTCCATCCAGACAGAGGGCCCTGCCTGGCCCCAGCTGTCCTCCAGCCTCTCCTATTCCCCATGTCCTTTAAGGAATTTGAACCACCACACAAAATCATAGGCTTTTTCTTCCCCTTTCACACCTTTTTAAGCCTCTGTTTCCACGTCAGTGGAAGGGACCTGCCTTTCCCTCCCCACGCATGGGAGCAGCTCCCACCTGAACTGTTTCATCAAATAGTCTCCCTTGCCCCTCAGAGACAGAACTACTGGAAGTCCAGCTACTTAACTTATCTCTCCTCCTCTCCAGTGTGCCATCCATAACCCAACATTGTACCTTCATCCCAGCTCACAGGAATTAGTGATGAGAGGCAGACTTCATATTGCTAAGCCAGCATTCCAGCTCCTGAGTTTTTGTAGATGGGCAAACTGAGGCACTAAGAGAGGAGAATGATCCTTTAACCCAACAAAATTCAAGACCAGAGAGCGGCTCCCTGAGATCTCAGTTTCCAATATCCAGTTTGTTCCTCTCCAGCAAGCGGTTGTTCTTGGAGTTTCTCTTCCAAAAGCTCTCCTGGAGAGGCCAATGCCTGAGAGGGAGTCTGAGATGAATAAGCTGCATCCATTGGGAACCACGACTTACAAAGGGAGGCAAATGCTCTAACAAGGCGTTTTGCCTTTGAAGATGGGCAGCTTTGCTTCCAGGGGAAAAATTACTGTGTGAATTGGCCCTAAAATTTAATTTGTTCTTTTTTAAAAAAAAATAAAGTCCCCTTGTTGGCATTTTAAGCAGGACCTTAGTGATTTACAACACAGAGTGACATTTCAAAAAAGATAATGTGGGTAATGAATTATTTGCTGATCCAAACGAACAATTGGACATACCTACTTTTGGTGGATTTAATCTTTGCTGAGGCGTTAGCTAGCAAGCATGAAATATGACTTTTCAGAGGCATTCTGCTGCGTTTATGCAGTGTACGATTACATTAGGCAGCTTTATGACACATTGACTCGGTCGAGTGTGATGCAATGTAATACAACCAAAGTAATACGAGCTTTTAAATGCAACATGATGGCAAAAAATCCATCTCGGATCTGATCTTTGTTTCATTGCAGATGCCAACTGTCATAATTCACAGAGTCAAATCCTTCTGGTTTTGCTCACGTGAGCAGCTCTATCAAAGCCAGGGGGACGGACCCGTATCAGCACGGAAGCAGCACGCGATCCAACCCGGGTGAGAGTGTGCGGATGAATTAGTTGCGTTAGCTGGTACGCATCCTTTAGACTGGAACCCAGAGAGCTATAGGTCAGCTGCAATTCACACAGGGTTAAAACCTGGCACATTCAAAACGAGTAGAAAAGAGTACTATAGTACTTCTGAATTCTATTTTGCTAGCCAGGAGCTTGCTCCTCTCACTGTCTTTCACCTGCATAGAGGAGTTGCAAATACACAAGGAACCCAGCTGGCGTTCCCTGATCTATTGCTGCTGAAAAAGCTCACAAGAGAAAATTTTGTCCAAATCTTAATAACAAGCAACATGTGATAACACATTTCAGTGATTCCCTATAAGCAATGCCCTGTGCTTGAATGGAAATGGTCAAAGCAAACACAGGTAGAGGGATAGGATCTGAACTTGTTTCCTTATCTCAGCTCTCCGCGTTTGTTTTTCCTCTTGTGAGGTATTTCAGCTCTGCCCTTCTGCATGACCGGACCGCGCCGTCAGCATCGGACAGTAGACAGAAATGTGTCCATTTCAATTTTGGTTCTGATCCTGGGATATTTCTAACTCTCTCCATATCCTTGATAGATAATGGTTTAATAAGCGATCTGTTTTTTATTTAAAGGGTCGGTAGTAAAACCCAGATCACATTTCTCACTTGGTGGGTTAAAAAACCGCTTACGCTCATTTCTGCAATGTAAAACGACACTATATCAAATCAAACATTTCCAGATGTGGCCAGCTTGTGTATGGAAGTGCAAGAGGAGCGAGCATTTATAGACAAGGTTTCCCAGGTTTTTTTAACAGGATTGGAACCCCACCTACTGGCAAAGATGGTTATAGGAATGGCAAGACAAGAGCCTAGAGAGGGTTTACTCCTTGACTGGAAACTCCGTGCCTGCAGTGAGGTTCCTACACATACAGTCTGTTTCCCATGCAGAAGTCAAATGGGCATCTCAGTACTGGACACTTATAACTTCAGAGTGTCTTAAACATCTGTTACACTGACAGACACAAGGAAGAGCACAAATAGTGCTTAACATTCTCCAATGAGTACTTTTATTTACAGGCATCCTTGAAGATGCGCACAGATCTGCGCAGAGACCAACAGAATTTGTGACAATCCCCTGAAGAAAGGTCCTGGAGACAGAAGCAGCTGGAGGCTGGGGCATGTCTGATCAGAATCTATTTAGAAATGTAAGCTCATGGGGAAGAACTGTGCAGGTTCAATACGGGAATTTGCAGTTAGGGGGAAAACTCTCCTCTGCTTCTGAAAAATACCATCTCATCTACCACTTACATCCTTGGTACAGGCTTAAGTCTCAAAAGAAGGAGCTCCTCTAATGTCTGCCCTTCAATCCTCATTGCAAAGCACAAGAGGGTGTCCAGTCCTGAAACAAGCTATGAAGTGGAACCAGCTCCCTGACACTTTACGCTTTTACTCCTACCCCTTCTGTAGCAGAGAATCCATGTCAAAGTGTACGACTGTAATGACACAGAAGGAAAAAGTCCAGATATTGCCTAAGGAAGAAGAGAGACCGGGCTATTTGTAGTATCTGGCATATGCATCAGGCACGTCCAAATATGAAGGGAAAAAAAGTCTCTATCCTGGGCCAAAGTACTGAGAAGAAAAAGAGGTTTCCAGGATGCGAGTCAAAGTCCGGTAAGAACTTTCCTTGATGAATTAAAGATAAAGGAAGGGTAAGTTAAGGCACCAAGCCAGTTGTTTAGATAAGGCTGAGGGAGACATATAAGCTTCCCATCTATGGGAAAGGAAACAAGAACTCAGAGTGAAACATGTTAGCTTCCAAGCAAGAGTTTCTTCTGCATATGAGGGAAATATTTTTTTAAAAAGTTGAATTTCTAGCACACTTGGGCACTGTCATGAAATGGCACACAGAAGATTGGTTATACCTGGCCAGAAGGAAGGCTCAGCGGGTACCATCTGCCACAGGGACACTGAGGACACGTGGATTGCCAGCCCTTCCCTGGCCCCCGCTCCCTATCTCTGCCACCTTCTGGGAGTCCAAGCAGCTGGACTGATCTTATACAGAAGGGGTTTTGAATTAAAAAAAAACAAAAAGTTTTCATCGGCATTGGGTTTGCTCCTTCTGCTATCTTCTGTGATCAAAGAATTGGAGCAGCTGCGTGGCTCAGCTCACTGGCAATAAAACCTGCAGTCCATTGGCTTGGTCCTAACCCCACAGCTACAGGGAAAGTGCAACCACAGATTTAAAGAGGGAGAAAACCAAACCCCAACAAGTGAACACCCAAGCTGTACTTAGCCACACTCTGCATCCTTCTAACCTGCATCCTCTTAAGTGCCACTTACTCAATTAATCCAAGCTCTTCTACTTTAAAAGCAAAGCTGTAACATATTTAGACAGCTTAGAAACTCTACCCACCAAGCCATGCTCCCTATCTCATGCATCAGCTGCAGGAGTGACTGCGCATTAACTAAGAAAGCACGCGATTCGATTAACGCTTCCACTGCCACTTCGCTGCTCTTAACTTCTGCTGAAATCCTGCTAAAACTGAAATTTCTCAGCTTTATTTAGTAGGGTGGATCTCATCTCAGTAGGGACTGTCTTTTGGACCAGCTCCCAGAACATCCTTGCAGCAGCTATAGTAACTATTTTTATAGGCAAGTTTTATTAGGAAAGTATTTTAAATGGCTTTTGAATGCAATTTAGCAGCTGGAAATAAGGCAGTGTGCCAGCACCATGTGATCAGACAATCTGTGGAGCACCAACAAGTGCTACCAGAGATCATCAATGCTCTATAGACTACACATGAAAACACACGGGAGGATATGTTGAGGACATTCAACAAGCCAGAAGGTGCCCTTAAACTGCAAATGTAGCTGCAAATGCCTGAAACGCTGAATTACGCTGTTCCTGGATCCTTTACTAGAAAGGGCCTTGCTTTCAGGGACCTAAAGGACATGTTTAGAGCTAAGATAGGTAGGGAAATGGTGGGTTTATTGTGCTGTGGGCGCCAGCTTATCACAAATACGTGTAAGGATGTATGTAGTACAACTCACATTTCTCTGGCAAGAAGTGAGTGTGTGAAAGGAGTGAGAATTAGAAGGTTCCGGGGTTGGTCCTGAACAAATGACCTAGGCTATAAAATCAAGTAGACCAAACACACAGGAATTCATCTTCTGCCACATATCCAACTGAAGCAGGAGAAGATCTGCTTGCTTCTCAATTTTGACTGAGGTTTGATTCTGAACAAAAGCCTTTTTAGCCTCCACCTCCACTCAAGCGTTCCTCTGAGCGCACACAGGACTTGTGTTGTCAGACCTAATGAGACCTCTCTTTCCAAATGCTTTCCACGCTTTCTGTACAGCAAACATCTCCCCCAAGAAGTAATACAGCTCTCTGCAGCAAGGCTTAACACAAGTAATGAAAGCCTGATGGACAGACTGGGAACCTGGCCCAGGCAGGCGAGAGAGGAGAGCTGGGAGCAGTCCCTGGTAGAGCGGGCAGGTTTCAGCCCTGCCACATGGGAGAAGTGACTCTCCATTGACTCTATATGGAAGATGGGCACCATTGTCTGAGGAACTGAGGCAGCTGCCTCCACTAGCTGGTTAGAAAACCCTGGAAAGATAAAATTACCCATAGCAAAGAGCTGTCACAAGCTCCTTACACCACAGTGCTCACTGCTTTTTAAAAATGATGCACACATCTCCTGTTCCTGCCAGAGGAGAGCATGCAACATTTAGCAACACAGATCTGGAGACTGAAAAGTGCTGAGCACACACGAGGTCTTGTTGCCACGGCCAGACTCTTTTGTGTGGCTTCGGCAAGGAACCAGCTTGGCACCGCTGCGCTTAATCAGATGACTATGAAAGTAAAAACAAAGCTTGAAATAGCTGAAGACCCAACTCTAATCTCAAGCCACATTGGCACAGTCGCATGTGGAGTTGCTGTGGTTTAAACTCATGCAAATGAGAGTGGAAACTGGCCTCCAGTACAAGTGCATGCTGAGGGAAAAGGCAGCTTTCCTTTTGGACATGACTCCAATTGTACAGTCTAAGATTCAATTAAGTTTTGCTTTCCTGACATCTCCTTCCAAATAAAGGCTCAGTCTTTGTGCTAGGCATTTTAAAAAATAAAATAAAACAAAATCATACGTTTGGCAGGACCCGGGCATTCCTGCTACTAAATTGTTCTGCACTTTATGCAAAATTTCAATGTATCGAAGAGAAGGGGAGTAGCCTTTGACCAGCGTCCAACTGTTTAGAACTGTTAAATATGAGTTTTTGCCTGTGTTTACATGTGGAATGGAACACAGCCATCCAACCACAAAATGTTCCCAAAGCAAACATCCAAAACCTGGTTGCTGGCAAGGAACGTTGACAGAATCGCCTGAAATCAGTCATTCACAGAATGCCAAAGCAACAGATTACCATTGGTAAAAAGTACACAAGGTGATTTTCTTACCTCCTGGGAAGAGGCCACTGCAAGTGACAGGAAACAGCAACCGAATGGAGGCTCAGGGTTGGGGTTTTTTCCATCTTCAGGGAGAAAGAAGGTTGGTGTTATTTCAGATGTGCAGAAAAGCGTGTCACTGACACAGCAAAGCCAGCACATGTTGCCGATAGCAGGTATGAACCACCTGAATTAGAGTGTACCGATTCAGCTAAGCTGACTTGCTAAACAATAGAGAAATAAAGCACCAGAGGTAAAGGCAAACGGAGAGAAAGGAACTCAAGTAGGACACAGCGGCTCCAGACATGTGTCGGAGGGGAAGGTGAGATCAGGTGGTGACCTGTGCTCCTTCAGACTGAGGCTGACATTTAAGGGGGTTGGTCCTGAACAAATGATCTAGAGTATAAAATCAAGAAGCCCAAACACACAGGGACCAACATATTAATCTTCTGCCACATATCCAACTGAAGCAGGAGAAGCTCTGCTTGCTTCTCGATTTTGACCAGGGCTGAATCTATATTTTTCTAATCCTGGCTCCTGTCACCGTAGCTCTATGCTTATTCAGCTAAATGAAAATATACACTTGAAGCTGGCACACAACAGAAAGAACATAACAATATGTTGATCACACAGGGTAATCCTTCGGGATGTTGTGAGAAGGAAGAAATCTATGAAATGGGACAAAAATCTATGAAATAGGACAAAAAAAGTTACATCTCTGCAAAAAAAAAGATTGAAGTAATAGCTCAGGATACAGCTGGGAAAGATCCTTTCTAAGAAGCAGAAGTTTTAAAGTGACTTGTAGAGAGTCCACTCCATTTTGCACAGCACTAAGAGATCTCCCTCCCCTGGCATCTTCAAAACACTTTTCCAGAGGTGACTGTTCCTCATCCTGTCCTTCGGCAAACAGCTGTGGCCATTCTGCCGCATCCCGTGAAATCCCAGCCAGCGTCCATAGGCTGGAGCTATTCTTACAAGCAGAACCCATCAGGGCACCTCACCTTGCCACAGTTAATCTGTTGCCCTGCTTCTTCCACATGGCTGAGAATTATGCGCTTGCTAACTAACCAGCAAATAATAATGTCTCACCATAATGTTTTCTTCTCTCCCGCGTGTTAACACCTCCCCACCAGCTGAGTGATCCCTGTACGCACCAAATTCTTGTTATGATTCGGCTTGTGCATTGACACCTTGTTGTATGAGCCGTGTTGATCGATTGCAGGTGCCCCTCGCTATGAAACGGGCCAACAACCCACTCACAAATTTGCTCCACTTGTTGATATTAAAATCATATGGCCAATGCCTTCCTAAATTGATTCAGGCTTGAGGCACTGCGGCTTCACAGTAGGAAGAGTGTTGCCACAGGCTTTCTGCAGGCCCTGCTATTTATGGTAAACACACCGCTCTGTTGAAATAACATAAAATTTTGAGATGAACCTATTCTAAGCAAAGGAAACGTTAAAGTGCCACCACCTCTGCTTTACAGCATTAAAATAAGTTGCATTGCAGCTGCCTCGCAGGGTACGCAGTTCAGTGTGCGGGGCTGCTCAAGGCCAGAGGGCCACATGTTCTCTGCTTTGATGAAAATGGTAAGGAAAAGATTTGAAGTGTTTCTACTGTAAATCCAATTGGAGTGTTTTTATGCTGGTGAATGTCAGTGGAAAACAACAGAAATCTACAAGGTTTTCCTAGAAATCGTATTTACACGTCAAAAAAAGAAAAACTAGGAAGAATTTGTGAGTCTGCAACTGAGAGTTACTTTAGAAAGAGAAGCTGATGTGCCACCGTTGGATATTTATTGAAAAAAAAAATCCAAGGAATGTGTTTCAAAGGACGAGTGGTACTGCACACTCCAAGATATCCTGCTAATCCTTCACAGAATAAACTGTGGCTTCTCTCCACAGATACATACTTCAAAGCTTGGACCAAGATTCCTCGCATCATCTACTTTTAAGATATTCAAGTTACAAGCATATGCATTTAAGTGTTCTGAGTTTACTCTTTGCAGGAAGCAGAGTCAGGTACTGCATTTAGGACAAATTCAGACCTGGATTCAGATAGTTATTTGAAGTCTAGGTGCCAGACAGGAAAGCAAAGGGAGAAATTGAGGAGACATGCAAACACAGAATCGTTACCAAAACGAATCAATCGAAGGCTGAGAGCTGCTAACAATGTCGTAAAACAAATGTACGCATCTTCCAGGGGGATTTTCCCAGAATAATTGCATGCTCTTGCTAGCATTGCTCGGGAAGGCCACCCCAGAAGTTGATGGTTTATGGTAGTTGAAGTGGGATTAGCCTTCATGAAAGACTCAGGAATACTTTTTCTCAGTGAAAGTTTACAATAATATTTTAAAGACTCTCAACCAACACCCACACTTAAGCTTTGAAAACAGATAATGCATTTTTAATGGGATTGCACATCTGACAAGGAATTTGACTAATTCCTCTGATAGCAGACAGCTTCCTCTCCATAATTCATCTCAAAAGGATCAAAAATCAAAACACTCCCTGCCATCTTTGGAATGGCCCCCCCTGCCCCCAGCTGCCTGGGAAGGATCAGATCGATTCCAGCAATCCAATGGCAAGAGAATAGGGCGACAGATACCTGACCTCCCCACCGTCTGCGCTACCAAAATAAGGGCTTGAGTCAAGAAGGGAAACAGGCAAAAGCCTTCAGGACAAGGGCCCACTGGGCTGCTGACACTGAGGCCATTGTTCCCCAGATACATTTGGCCACCAGTGTTTCAGCTCCCTGCATGTTAAGCGTTAGCTACCAAAAAGCTTCAAAGTTCTTTCAGTCAGGTAATGTCTTTGCTCTGGTGAACGAAGAGCTGCGAAGCGTTGGGAGGTGTCCGAATTCAAGGCATTATAAAAGGAAAAGCACGAGATTTTTCATTAGTCTTTTGTATTATTTGCCCTCATGAGGACTTCCTACATACAACCATATGCTTTGCCATACACTAAAGCCCTTCTCCAAAGGAGAAGACAAGTCAATGCTCTCCATTACCATGTAGCTATGCCTTTAACTCCACTCGTGGCATAATCCTTTGCGGATGATCCACAGCACGAAAACCAGCAAGGTCTGTCAAGGCATTTTTAGCATTTGTTCTGTTTTAAAAAAAAAAAACAAAACCAAACCACCAACAAAAAAACCCTGAGGTATTAGGGTGCACTAATCTTTAGAAAGGTTAATTTATTCATAGAGATTTTGACAAAGATGTATGGCTGGGCTAGAGTCCCAGGCACTTCTTCCCAAGGGGAACTGCTAGTGCAGAGACGGCTTTGCTGCCATCAGAAGAGAGAGGCTTCAGAAACAGACCCAAACGGCATTAACTTGGGGGCTCCCACGCATTTAGAGCGCTTCCACTCTCTGTGACCAGCAAGCCAAGCTTCCCCTGCCTCCAACCAAACTTCAGCTGCCTGTTGGTAAATCAGGGAGAAGCCCTGCCACCCTCGAGACCACGGACTGCAGACAGCAAAAGCATAGCTATCTCTCACAAAAATAAGAGGTGATGAACCTCTTTCCTCTTTTACAGGCATCTCCCCTGTGAGCAAACCGAGAGCCATTTCCAAGTGGTGTAAATGCGGATGGACAGCACATGATGCTGTCTTGATGAAAGAGAAATCTGTTCTTTCAGATATGTCCGTTCAGGTAGGCCATGCTTCAGTTTGATTCTGCAGAACAAGGTTTTAGATTTCTAGACAACATGCTGGATACTTGTTCTCAAGTGTCTAAATGAAGTTTAATTTTCTGGATATTTTGGAACCTCTTTTTTCAAAATGCCAGAAGATAAATCCGTGGATGTTCCAACAGGAGACATCATGCTAAAATAAATTGTATGCTTTAAATAAAACACATCAGAAAGGGAAGGGGAGCATGATTTTGAGTTATCTGATCATGTCCTGGTTTTCCCACCAGAAATGGAGTCTGCTCCATAACGGCACAAAGTTCACTTAGGGATTAGACTATTGTTACCTAATTAAACTTAGGCAGAGAGGATGTGGCAGAAACCAGCTGAATCTTGTCTCTGCAGAGGCCTCTGGGACCTGTCAGGACAGTGTAGGAAGCCAGCCTGATAACTGATTTGGTTGCTTCTTTTTAATTTGCTTGGAGTCTGTGCAATTAAAACTAAAGTTTCCACTCGCTATAGAAGGAGAGAGCTAATTTGTGACTGCCCTCCAATTTCTACAGCAATTCTTCAATGTCAGGAACACCAGCATCGTTTCCTTCAAGCTCCCGACCCACAAAGCAACTTAATCCTGACGCTGGTTAGGTGAACCATAGCCCAGGCTGTACCAGTAAGAACACAGCCAGCAGGTCCAGGAAAAGGATCCTTCCGCTTTATTCCTACTGTATCTAGAGCACTGTGTCCAGTTTGGGGCCCACCAGTTTAGGAAGCACATTGACCGACTGGAGCAAGGCCAGCTTCAAGCCACCAAAATGACAGGGGCTGGAGAGCATGACTTACAGGGAGGACCTGAGAGAGGGGACTCCACTCGGCATAGAGAGGAAGCAAAGGAGAAACCTCCCTGCTGGTTACACCCACCTGATCAGAAGATACAGAGAAGATGGGCCCAGGTTCTTCTGGGAGGTACGTGGCAGTAGGATGGGGGCAACAACAAGCTGGAAGACGGAAAATTCCAAATACATATAAGGAAACCTTCCTTCACCATGAGAATAGTCAAATACCAGAATAGGTTGCCCAGATGGGTTCTGGAGTCTTTGTCCTTGGAGGTGCTCAGGACTCCACTCGATAGGTCTCTGAGCAACCTGATCTCGCTAGACCTGCTCTGAACAGCAGGTTGTCATGGACAATCTCCAGAGCTCCCTTCCAACCAGCGCTCTGTAATTCTATGATTTCTTTCTGTGGATATCCAGATAAGAGAGTCTCTGACGGGACCCACGCTACAGGGAATGACTCCACACAGAGCTCTACGAGACAAGCACAACTGGGAGTTCTGCCTGGTTTTCCTGCGCTGTGGAGGAGCATCCGTTTGTTCCCACAAAGAACGAGAAGATTGTGCCTGTGCCGTGTGTGCACAGCACTTGGCTGGACAAGGACCTCAAACTACCAGAGCATGGACTACACCTGAAAAAGCTCATCTACTCTTAGAGAATCCACCTCTCTCCTCTTACCCTCACACACACACAGACTAGTTTTGCCATCAGGATCTTGTTTCCACTCTAAACATTTCACACCATTAAAATGTTGAACACTAAAATTAGAAATAGCTCATCTGCAGCCAGCCTTGCTTGGTCCCCGTGCGTTCATCTGCATCTCCAGCACTGCAAAGGACAAGGGACCAGCTTCGGTAGCGTGAGCCAAAAGCAATAAGGCTCTGCTGACCAGAGCTAGTTAACTGCTAGTTTAGATTATTAACCTCTTGCACTTAATGAGAGTCCTGAGGCTGCTTAAGCCACAAGACTAAATTTCTCCTAACCACAAACATGGAATCCTCATTAATATGAATCTGAGACATTTTCCCAGGAAGAAATAGCTTCTAGAATGTAGAATCTACCCAGAAGTGAACGGTGCTGGATTTAGAAGTATGTTTGAGACTTCTGCAGTTCAGTTTAATTTGTCCCCGAGGAGAAGGAGGAAGGTCTGGATCAAGAAATGGATTTTTATTTTTAATTGCCGGGTGTCACCAGACTTTAACAAGAAAGTTTTCTGATGTCTTCCCCAACAACCCCAAACACTTGTAATTATTTTCTGGGGAATTTTACTTGAAAAATGATCTATTTCTAACTGAATTTAAGCCTGTGTTATGCAAACAGCAAACCAGCTTGTTTGAAAGTAATCTGTACCCAAGGGCTATCAGAGGAATAAAAATAAATAAAGTATGAGAGGTTTTACAAAACCACAGACACCATCAGGTTTTCCAGGTCTCAAGGAAGAAAATCTCATTCTGCAGACTCCCTTTTATATTCCTGTAAGTTGAATTTTTTAAGATGCCTTACAATTGCTATATGGATCACGTTTCCCAACATTCGGCACCTGCTGCCTCGGCAGCGGAACGCAGCAGTGTCCAGCAGCACAGAGCAAACCAGTTGAGGACAGGAAGCAAAATTTACTGTGTTAATTTGAAACTATAGAAGGTGAGGGTTTAGCCACCCAACACGTGACCACTGTTTTTCAGCTCACATGTCGATTTTGCCCCTGCTCAGCGCAAAGCCAGCATTCCAGGATTGCCTTCACGGTCACAAGCGGTCAGGGCCCCCAGATTCACACCGGATCCACCAAGCTGGCAGTGCAGCTCTGGGTGTGCTCTCCCACCTCAGGATCATCAACCCCACTCCCCTCGGTACCGGGGCTTCAGCAGCGGATCCCCAGCCACAGGCTGGCCAGAGCCCCTGTGCCTGGGCTGGTGAAGTAGCGGAGGGTCCCAGCAGAGACTGGCAGGGGGCAAATCTCCTCTCTGAAGGATGTTGTAACACCTCCTCTCAGCAGCGTGTTCTAACACCTAACAGCTCTGAAGCAACAAGTGAGCCTTTCTCCCGGGTGGGATTACGCTGTCCCAGAAACAAGGGGCTGCCGTCCCAATTGTTCTGCCCACTGTCTGAAACACAAACCCCCTGCCTCAAACCTCAGAGCGCGGCGGTGCTGGGTGAAACCTGAAGACTACAGGAAGGTGGAGGCTTTCCTCTGCAGTAAGGCTGGGTCTTAATCTTGTACTGCCAAGATAACACCGTGTGGGAAAGCGTGGCTCAGAAACTCACATCCTCCCGTAGAAACAACCCACCACAACTGCTTTAGTATCAATGTCCTGGAAAGCATCAGTGTGTAAAGCATTATCCCCTGGTGTCTGAGCTACTGTGCTGGCAAAAGCTTTTCGTAATGACAATCACATCCCGCCCCAGTCCACCTCCCCCCAGCCCCACACACACTGGTTTGCATTAGAGAAAACATGGTACAACAGAAAGCCAATTTCTCTGCGCTGCAATTGGGGTTGGACTTCCTCCAAGCAGTCACTATCTAACAATCTCCTTCCAGGAGTTCCCACTCACTTCTCCTGTATCAATCTACTTTTATGTTAGTATCTTGTTTTAATCTTTTCTTTCACATGGATGCGAGCGCAATACCCAAGAGCAGATGTGGCTCATTTCTGCGCACAGCAAAGCTCCGTCCCAAAGCGCTTCAAGAACTTTCTCAGGTGTGTGTGTTTGGCTCCTATAACATGTACACAGTGTTTTTCATTAGATTTATTTCTGGCAGGTTTGGTTGAAATTGGAAGGATCAGTGGGGCAATTTTTCCTCTAATTTAACTTTTTTTTTTTTTTTCCCAGTTTAAGTAGCCAAGGGGTATTTGTCAGATATTCAATGTTCACGTGAAAATGTTTGGGTTTTTTTCCTGTAAGAAATGGCTTTTTTTGACTAAAACAGGTATTTTAATTTTTATTTGCAAAATAATTATTTCTTTATTGTTTGGCTTGGGGATATGTTGGAATTGCCTAAAATAAAGGAACATAAAATTTCTGCCAGCTCTACCTGCAGAGTCTGTTCTCCTCTCAGGTACAGCAGAGATGGCCCTAACAGGTCAAATCTGAGCCGAGGAAGGCACAGAGGTAGCACATGCTACTGCCACCCATGCTGTACGACCTGTTCTGTGCATACGCAGAAAATATTTTTCTGTAGTCTATCAATAAGGAGCATTCCACCAGCACGAAGTTCACGTCAAATCACACATTTAGGAGTGAATTTGAACAAGAACCCACAAAACGATGGCAAGAATAATGGACTATGCAGGTTTCATTCCTGACGGTCATCGCTAGCTCAAGTGACAAATAAATTCCACAGGCTCCCACCTCTTCCTGAAATACAAGAGCTTGGAGGGATCAGCAAGGATCAAGACGAGCCATCAAGTATTGCCCAGGCATCTCAGCAATGGGAGCTGCTCAGCTTCCCACCACTTCCATGGACTACAAAGAATCATCACCCTTCCAGCCACTTGCCTCACTGAAAGTGCTCCTGTGTTTCCAAATGTCCTGCTGCAATTGTCATTTCAGTGCAAGTCAACCTCTTACAGGGGAGCTACATCAGGCTTTACTCTATTGGACAGCAAAAGTCACTTTGTATCATCATTTAAACTAAATGAGGTGTAAAACCCCCTTGATGCGGTTCAGAATCTGAGTAGTCAAATATGCAAACAACCACAGGCACGGCTCAAACCTCTTTCTGGCCACTCAGGTATGAGAGGGTACAAAGACCAATTTTTACAGTGTATTTCTTTCCATTTAACCTTCTCTTGCCAATGTACCCGAGCAGTTACATCAGGAACAGATAGTCTCCTATTGCCTCGTAAACAATTCACTTCCCCGAGCAAGAGGCAACCATTTCTTTGGCAGATTCCTTCTACCTGGGCATAATAATTTATTTTGAAGTTGTTTGTTAAAGAGCTTCGTTTGTGTAAAGACAAGCCTACAATATCTTTATAACTTTAGAAAACACAAGTGAAACCTGCAAAAAAAAAACATCAGAGAAAGACAAAAGGCAGCTCCAACTGCAATGTGCTTTCGCAATTTTACATCTCACCGTCCGTCTACCACTTCCTGCCCGAGATTACAGGGTATGAGCAACCACTGCCCACAGCATTTAACAAATTCCGCTGAACATACCGTGGCCTGACTCCCGGCCAACACAGGCTCTGACACCACAGCTCTGATCACTCCTTCTCACCTTTTCCCTTCTCTGAATAACACAGACAGTGATGCTGGAAGCTCATTCTGATGTCTGCATCTGAATAACTGTTCTGATACCTCTATAATTTTTGCTAGGTTTGCTTTTTTTTCCTTCCCCCCTTTATTTTTTTTTGACATTTTACACAGGACAGATGTTGTCACCAAGGCTGCTCTTGTAAACAAGATATGGAGATGGTCTGGATTGGGTTACCTTGGTAAAATAGTTTAAAATAAATAAAAGGATGGTTGGTCTCTCTCGGATGAATTAACTTGATTGAAACTGTCAGATTAAAAAGGCCTAAATAAACAGAGTTGTGCATCTACCCTTAATGGAGTCAAGGGCCCAGGACAAGTAGTAAAGATACACAGAATGAAAGCCTGGGTGACAGAATTCATCCTTGAGCAGACGCGGTTGATGTGTCTGTAAGCATCTCCTAAACCCCAGTCTGAAGAGGGTCCTGGATTTACAGAGCCCATGGACTTAGTTCAGAAGCCCCACTAAAAGCTGTGCTGATCCTTCTTCTCTGCTACTAAATAACTTCACAGAAACATAAAAACATGACTCAAGGACATCTAGAGATGAGAGAGACCATCACTGCTTCCTGCAATCCCACAGCTCCTGGCCCAGGGTAAGTTGGGATGCTGCTCCACACACAGTGCTTTGGACTGGGTAATTTAGGTCCTTAAAAATCAAAGCTATTGCACTACTCTGCCTCCTTCCATGGGATTACCAATGTTCTAGTCTACGTACTGTGCTCTTGCAGAGATTCTCCTTCCACTTCTGTGCCATAACGAGCTGTCATTGGCTGCTCTGAAGCACAGAGATATTTTTGATATCGCGTAGCGTACAAGTCCTGCCATGGAGGTGCATGAATGTTGGTGACAGATGAGTCTTCCTGTATAGAACTTTCTCATAATGTTGCATGGTCATTTCAGGATGAAAAATAAGCAAGTGTAGGTGTTTACAGCTTTTCAGAACAAAAACCCAACAGAGAGTTATCCTCCAACCCCTATTGGTACATTACAAGACTCAAATCAACTGTATTATTCTGGTGCAATAGCAAAATACCGATAATAAAGACTCTGATTCTTTTTGCAGTAGTAACCTTTTTTGCATTTACCATCTTGAGCTGGTCAGACCAAAACTTTTTAAATCTGTCTCCGACAGAGTCCCCCCTTCCCCCCCCCCCACATAAAAGTAATCTAAAATAGCTCATCTGTGCATTGCTCAGTTGGTACACAAATAAAATGTAAAGAACAGCATATTGTTTTGCCATACTAAATATCATCTATAAATGGCACGGTCAAAAACATCTAGGAGGTTTAGATTCCAAGTTATTAGAAATGACTGGATCCTGTAACTCTCTCCCAGTTAACAGCTATGAATACAGCACAGAAACAGAGGTCCCTACACAAAGAATTTGGCCCACAGCAAACATATATTATTGTAAAGTTGTCTAGAAAATAGATGCTGTTCAGACCAGAAATTACCTTAAATGACTGTTGAGTTGACTGGGTTACAATATTTTAAGGATCATAAAAATAAATATAGTTGTCCAAACAGTGCGATGCAGTGTGTTGCCAAGGAAAACACCCCTGCATGAAGGGGTGCTTACCCCGCGGAGTGCTGGGCTGCCTGTAAACTACAAGAACCAGGATGAAGTGACTCTTTGTTCGGTCTGTGTGTCTAAAAATTGACGAGTGCTCCGTGGTATCAATCATGCCTGTCAGACAGCACAAGTGCAGATCTGTTACACTTAAAGGGTTGTCAAACGAGACATGATTTAATTTGTCATTTTTTTTTCTCTCTCTCTCTTAGTGCAGCGTGCACGTGCTCTTCATTACTCTTCATCATCAGGAAAATGAATACATTTTTTGTACAATTTTTTTTTTTTCTCTCCGAGAGGGTGGAGGGATGGTTGTTTACCAATGACCCAGCACTTGTGAAGAGATCATAAGCAGCTGTTCCCTACATGCCCTCACGATCCGGGAATTTAACTGAAGCCGTGGGAGGAGTGGGATAGGAGAAGGGGCTGTTTGGTCTTTTTTTTTTTTTTTTTTTTCAATAGACAAAGGCCCTAGTCCCACACAGCTCTGCAAAGAGACTTCAGAAACTTTCTGTTCAGCTTGTCCTGCATTTATTTCCTCATTAAATTTTCCTCTTCATAAATCTCTAACAAATGTTAACGTGGTATCTTCACACTATTATTTTGGGAACATAATTATCAGGGAGCTTTGCCAACTTGACTGCAAGATTTAATTTAAAAGCTTTCTAATTTTTATAACTCTGTGAGCATGGTTCATTTTACTCCTTGGGAGAAGATTTACCTGTTGCCATAAAGCAGATATGCAAAATGTCAGAATGCTGTGTAAAAAGATTAACTCATTTGTTCCACAGTCCATGTGGGATTTTTTTCAACTTAAGATAAAGAAGAAATGATAAAGGAGGAAAGAAACAATATAAGGAAAAATCTATTACAATAGGAGAATGAGAAATATTACCTATTGATAACTACACTTTTCCAGTTGGTGGGAAACCTGAAGCTATCTCCCCAAAAGAGTTTTTGGATACTTATGAGTGAAGTTACACATTTTTCCTTCCAAAACAAGTCTAACCTAATAAAAATGTTCTGAACTCTGGGCAGAATTCCAAGCACTTCTTGAACCAGGTAAATCCCTGCTGCTCTCAGTGGGAGCCAGAGTCTCAGAATTGTCCAAGGATGCCACGGTTTGGCCTAATATATATAAATACTTTCAGCATAAAGCTTTATTTTATCCAAAGTTGAGAACCTTCTAATAAGCACCCAGCAGAACCAAGGCTGTGTAGTGCTTGTCTTCAGGCACTTCATAGAGATAGGTGTTTATAGATCAGAACACTAGAACATCTCCAGAGTCACAGGTCACTTGTCCAACCTGTGAAATGAACTAAAACTCTGGAACAAAACTACCGAGCATAGTAAATAAATCCACTTCACATGAGATCAGAATAGCCTGAGCCTGGGTCAGGAGCCAGTGCCCAAGCTTGGGACTGGAGGAATTCAGGTGAGACTCAGCTTCCTCGTGAGAAGTTGGATAGGAAAGTCTAAAAATCAGGTCTTTTTACTTTCAATGACACTTCTCTTTCTCTGCCATAAACAATCTGTCTGCCTTCTGCAAACACGTTTCTCATGCAGCCAGGACTAGGCCAGCTCAAAAGCAGATGTCATGAGAAACTCCTTCCAAACACAACAATGTCAGTCCTGTCCCTCATGAAGGAGAGTCCAAACTGAAGTCTTACTTATTCTAGCATTTCCTATGGAAAGATTTTACAGGTCCCTAATGAAAGCAAGCTTGAATTAAGCACAGTCATAAACTGGTAAATCTCTGCCATGTTCCATCACGGTGTATCAGGAAGGTCAGTCTCTGAAATGTTTCTAGGACATGAACCTACTGATACAGCACTGGAAATCATAGAGCAGCACCTCTCAATGTATTTTACCCTGTGATCCTCAGGTAGCACTTAGCTCCACAAAGCAGTAGATGTCACCTATAACTTAATTCAGGACCAAGGGACAGCAATTACACAGTGAGGAGCAGAGTGAGCCATCTAAACATTACAGAATGCCCATAAACTGATGGAAATGGGAGTGAGAAATGAAGAGTTGCCTGATCGGGTAGCTATTATTTCTTTCATCCTGTCTCACTTGAGGCACAGATATTTTCTGCTACAGCCTTTTGAGCATCTATCCCAACATTCTCTTGGACTTTTTTCTGGCCTGTACTTTAATACTGAAAAATGTAACCCGGGCATGAGAGGATCAGCTAGGGTAGTTGTATTTCTCACTGTAGAGGAACCTATACAATGCAGGTTAAGATCTGCAAGTCAAATAAAAGCAATCCCAAGTCACAAGCCACAGAGGAGCACCCGGTGTCCAAAACCCAACCAGTGCTAAAGAGCGAGCAGAGAAACCCAAGCACCCTGCTGACATCTGTAAACCCTGCCAACAGCAGGGAATTCACACCATGACTGTTACAAGTGGCGTATCATCAATCCAGAGAGGAAAACAAACACCAAATACAAGGGCAAATCACTCAGTTGTAGCCTTAAATTTGGCCAGAAGACCCTCTCTGAGCATCCCATCTGCAGGAGACCAGATCCATGGCTCCAGTAAGCAACAACCTCATAGAGCATTTCAGAGCTGATATTCCTCGAGCAGCCAAGAGCTGCAGCAGGGAAGCCGAAGGACAGCAGGACTGAAGCACATACCTGATGGTTTCTCTGAACAGAGTCCCAAATCCTGCTTTACCTCTTCATGTGAATAGCCCTATTGAATGCAACTGGGCTGCTTATGGGAGGCACGGAGAGAAAACTTTGGCTCTGCTTTGGTAAACTAAACCTCAGGAACAGACCGAGTGCACCATAACAAAGACCCTAAAGCCAGCAAGCATCATGAAAGGAGCTTATTTCATTACTAAATCAATTTATAAGTATAAACATGCAGTTATCTGACTAAAATATGGACATTGCCTATTTGAAATACTGCACCTCAAACTTACTAACTGTCACCACTAGGCATCCCTTAAGGAAGCAGGCAGCATGCTGCCTTTGGATGCCCCAACTATAAATCAAGAGATTTCCTGAAGTCTGCCTGTAATAGTGGAGAGTAGCCAAAATTACATGAAGTGCTATTTGTGTGCTATTAGTTGTGGGGTGGGAGGGGGAGGAGTGTGGGAAGGAAAAAGGGAAAGAAGGAAAACCACTTTCTTAATAGTTCCTACAACGTTTGGAAAACATTCATTCATAGCATCCATTTATCAGGCTTCCATGTAATAACTCCAGGCCAAAAAACAAAAACCACCAACCAAAAAACCTGAAGGGAGGTAGGTGGGGAGAGGAAATCGAGGATACTAGGTTTTAACAGGGAGGAATTGGAATGTTGTCAATGTTTCCATTTAACAGAAATATGGTAATTACAAAGCAATGTTTGTGTCCAGGTGCCATTCAGAGGTAGCAGCTGATGTCAATTTGTTCTGCTCAGAGGTTTTATATCTGAACAATAGTCCAGTCTTAGACAGAACTTTTAAGATTTCGCTCTCAGTCAGCTGCAGCCTCCCACACCCCGGATGCATTCGTCTTCACTTCAAAAATGTCCACAGTGTCGTTTTGATAACTAGCAAAACCCAGCAGACACGCAGGCTGGGTCCCCCGGCGCAGCCAGTTGACCCTGAGGGACACCTCCAAGCCATAGCTGGAGAGTGCCAGACTCTGCATGGAGCAGCACCGCTCTAAGCAAGGGGTGCCGTGACATGTTGCTATGACATGTGTATAAGAAAAGGGATATTTATGGAAGAAGGCAGTCCCCACCGCAAACAGGGCGTCCCGCACAGTCCGGGTGCCAGCTTTGTAGCTTGTTCTCTGTAACGACCACAGCATCACGCAGTCATCTGGTGGCCAGGCCAGACCCTACAGGTGAGCACTTCCATTCTCAAACATGAAAAATTAAAAGGTACTGAGCAATTAGCCCCCAGTATCCAATTTGGTCATGAATTTGAAAAAAATGCAGCAGGAACCAAGAAACTGGAATGAAACAATGCGTGTGTGTGAAGCGGAGGACAGAGGATGGTAGCAAGTCCTTATTAGAGCATTAGGGCTGTCAGGAGTCACCTCCCCTGCTGATTATTGCTATCAGCTTAAATGCAAAAATTGTTGCATCAGCTGTCATCTGCAAGAAAGACAGATCTCACTGCAGCCAGAGCACAAATTCTTTTTCCCGTATTTTAGCGGATCACGTTCGCGGTTGTCTTTTGATGTTTCTAACTGAGAGAACATTTTCATAAAACAAAACAAACCAAAAAAAAAAAATCTCTTTGGGAATCCCTGTTGGTGCAATGTTTTTGATTAGTGCTAATGTTTTTCTGGCCGGCTGTGAAAATGCATTTAACTATAATTGACTAGGCATTGTAATTCCAAAGCTTTATGAAACAAAAATCCACAGAGTGACAATCTGATACAGAAATCTGGTGAAAGATGATGTATCTCGCCCCTTAGAGACAAGCTTAATGGAATAAAAATATTGATCTAATATAGAAAGATTGGATATACATTTTCTTATAGCTTTCAGTATTATCAAGAGGGTAGGGGAGAAAATTCTTTACATGGAAACCTATTCATATTTGGAATGGTTTCCTCTTAAAGGAAATGGTGTAATTGTAATTTCAGTGCTGAAAACCAGACAAAGCACCGAAGACCGTACCGCAGAGAGGAACTCCGCGCTGGCTGACGACACGAGCCCATCTTCCCCAACTCTAATTTCTATGATTCCATTATTTCCTTTCTCGCTGAAACTGGAAGCAGGAGGAACAGAATTTCCTCACCAGGATCACAATTACACCAGCGCTGCGTTCAGCCAGTCAGAGATGGACTAAACCACCGTTTGCCGTTTCCTGAGGAGCTCCTTTTTATGGTGGCCATAAGGAAACCATGTGTTTTCTCTACTCAGCCTCAGAACAGGAAAATGCAAGCCTGGTTGATTCTCATACTGTGAATTTCAGAGAGTGCTTTTCAATAACGCTCTAAATTGGATCTTGTGGGAAAAAACAAATCTGTCAAGAGAACAGATTTTTTAATCTGTGAAGCGGGGAGCTCAGCTGTACAGTAGTAACAATGACACTGTCAATTTGGTTTTAATAGTTGACACTAAACTGAAGGGGGACCACAGAGATGGAACGTGGCACTGCCTAGATGGCACCAGGTGACTGTCCACTGCTCTCCCTTCTGCTTCATTTTATCATGGATAATTCCTCCTTTTAGGATTTGAAAGGAGAAAGAAAAAAAAGAAAAAAAGACTGAAAAAAAGAACAACCCAAAAGAACACTGCGGGTAAAGGAAAAAAAAAAAATTGCAGCATCGAATCAATTAATGCGAGTTCTTCCTAACTTCCATGCAAGCTTTGCCTTCAATTAGCATGATCTCACTGAACCCTCTTGTGTAGGCCTGGAGCAAAAGCAATGGAAACTTTCTCCCTTCTTGTTTTAATCTTTCACCAAGTCCTGACTTTCGCCTCCAGCCCGTCTAATTGAAACTAATCTTCGCGGGCGAGGCCTGTCTCTTTCCCTTAATCCCTCTCTAAGGAAGCTCACATGGTCCCAATTACAGCCACACCGGCCCCTTTTATTCCCCTCCTCGGCTCCTTCTGCCAGTTTCATTTTTTGAAAGTTTGCATTATTAACTCCATGCTTGCGAGTTCCTGTCTGTCACGGGGGCCTCGAGATGTTATCACTGGTTGCCGATGTCTAAGGTTACCATGAAAGCATTTTATGGATTACATTTTGCAAAAAGGCGATAGAGGGCATGATAGGCAGCACAGTGGCCAGCTTTATAGCAGTTTATATCTGCAATAAATGAGAGGCCAAGGAAGTGTTTATCTTGGACTTAAGTGTATACCTGCTTAGTTATCTGGAGGCAGAGACAATAACAGCTAAGAAGGGATCGCTAACATTTACTACAAGGGTTTCACAGAGATGCTTGAGAGATGGGCTGCTACCCTGGGAGGAAAGCAGGCCACAGAGACACAAGCGAGGAGCCCAGCTGAAGAATGTGGTTAACATTACAGAGTTAATGAGGTTATATGAAGGCAAAGATAGCACTCTCTGGTTCCCAAGCTGGCTCCTAATCCCAAGTCAAAGCCTAGCCCGCTAATACTGAAGCTCAAACAATTTATTAAAAATAGACAATTCTCTTTCTCTTCCCCATTTTTTTTTTTTATTTTATTTCTACTTTCTTCTCATAACTTGCTAAGTCCCGGGCAATAGCTTCTGTGTTCCTCCAGTGCCATGATTTATTGCTTGCTTATACAGTTTCTGGTTCAAAGCTAGGTGCATAAATCAATCACGCCAGTTGCTCCCCTGAATACATTCATTTGAACTTCTCTGCTGTAGCCCTGAGAGAGAGGCTGCTCAGCATCACCACAGCGACCTCCCTCCTTTCCATCCCCAAAGTTCTCTTTGGATTTCTTTGAGCACTAGCACACGCATCCCAGACTGACCCTCCCAACCCCGTTTTCCTTTTGAAGCAGCACAGCAGTCGCACAAGAGAAGAGAGGCTTCCCCGTTGCACTGGCAGCGCAGATGGCATCAGTACTGAGCTAGCTAATGACAGGCAAGCCAGGTGTGGTCACATTAAACACTACCTATGGTCTTAATAATCACCAGTGACTCTAGAATTTAGGCTATCAGCAACCAAAACCACCAACCGCTGCCAGTAACCAGAAGCTGGAGCAGATATTCCCATCATCAAAACACAGCTCGGCTCTGGAACCACAAACCTGCCCATTTCTGCCTCAAGGTGGATAGCAATCGAAGTCAGGTCTTTCTGTAGCAGAAGAACATGGCACCATGACCACCTGGGACATTCAGCTGCCTAAATAAAGTACTATTTCCTCCCACTGTTTCCTTTCCCTTTGGAGAGGAAGGAACAGCAAGGGGAAGAATCACAGGTGGCAGATGTGAAGTGACACCTCTTCAAGGGGAGGTTACACCACAGCTTGAGGTACCCAGCTCAGCCCATTTAGACCATACATCCTCCTGGGATTTTTCCAAAGCACAGAAAAGAGGCTCCCTTTCCTCCTTCTCAGCCAGCCGAGTTAAGTTGCCTGAAGGACAATGTCCTGGAAAGGAGGAATGCTGCAAGAGTTCTAGATTTTAGCTCTATAGTTGAGAATATTTTGCCAGAAAAATCTCAAAACATGGAAAACACTGATTTGACTAAATGTGCTAAAAACTAGAAATCTAGAAGTTCCTCAAGTAAACACTTGAAAAAAACCTTATCACTTCTGTCAATCAAAATGTCTTTTCTGCATTTCAAAGCATTTCATTTTTTTAAAAAAAATGTTCAAGTTTCTTTACTTCAGTTCATGGAAGTTTGAAAGCAAAAAGACATTTAAATCAGAAAGATGACAACTGCATTTTTTCAAATGTCAAAATAACATATTTTGACAAACTCGAAGCATTTTTCCAAAACACAATCCAAGTCAAGCATTTGTCAGAAACTTTTCCCGCTAGGAAAACTGGCATTTTGGGGAAGAAATAACAACTTCCACATCTGGAGAACAAATTCTTGGCCAATACAAACTCATGAACTGCGGGCTACTCAGCAGCACTTCCACCTGTAGAATTGCAGCAGGCTCAGAGTTAGATCCTCAAGGACTCAGCCACAGAGTAGACACTACAGCTATTTCGGTTCCTGTTGTGTGAAGCCTGCTCACACTTTGACTTTAAGTCCTCCTAATCTTTCTTTACAGGGGAAATATAATATGTGCTTTCCTACAGTGGTTTGGTTTTTCGGGTTTGTTTTGTTTTTTAATACGGAACTCTTCATGACTCATTTCTTGGTATTTCAGTGTCTTTCATAAGTCAGTTTTTATAAAGGTCTGAAAATTGCATCCTTAAAAATCTTTCTGCCTTCTATTGTTGAGAGTCAAGCTTGAAAATCCCTCAGTTCTCAAAGTTTAGCATAAGTTGATAATGAAATAATCGAGCTTGTTTAGTCTATCTGCTAGAGGTGTTGGGGTAGTTTGGTGCAGTATTTTTTAAATATACAGATTTTAGAGAAAATACATCGATACACACACACATATGCACACATGTGATCCTTGCTGTCTCTTCTTTCTCCTGGAAGATTGTATTTGTCTTGCGATACTTTTATTCCCGTCTCCTTTTTGGCCTAGGAAGCACAGCAAGAAACTTCACTTTGCAACCTCTAGTTTGCCGCCGCTGGATTTTTCACATGTGAGCTGAGAAGCAAAAACTCATAGCACACCACCATACGTTTTATGGCACAGCAAGAATAGGTCATTCTTCTCCTGTGATATTTATGAGGACTTAGAGAATGATTAACTGAGGGGGATGGTGGAAATGAATCCTTCTAAACAGTGAAGCTTTGGATTCTCCAACCAAACGAATGGCTTTCATTCCAGATTTATGACCTTCTCACAGCCTGGCTGTGATGAGTAATGACCTATCTTCGCACTATTAAAGAATTTATGATGACTATTTATCACCAAAGTAACGTAACAAGATTTGAAGAGGCACAGGATAATGCCAGGAGAGCAGCCAACATTGTCTTAGCTGTTAACTTGCCCAAATACCATAGAGCTAAGGTGGGGCTAGCAAAAGAGGATGTTTGCTCCTGAGCATGTGCTCAGAGGGGAAGATGTCATGGGAGAGTGTGTGGCTGGGTAGGAGAAAGTCAGGAGTCCAAAGAGGTGTCCGCACAAGGGGAATATCTCCAAGGGAAGGAGGGACGGAGAATATAGTTGTGTGTACACACACATGTGTTTTTTTCCCTTTTTTTTTCCAGGATTAATGATGGGAAGGGAAATAGATCTATAAGATGACATCTAAGAATGTGGGCTAACGAGGCTACTTCCCATGGAGAATGAACTCCTCTAAGGTCTGAGTAAATGAGATCCTGGAGATGTTGCCCACAGTAGAAAGAACTTTTAGAAAACAGAAACAGTGCTGCTGAGTGAACAGTGAGTACTCTGGGTTTGAGGGATGTTCTCTGAGGAGCCATGCAACGCTCTTCATACGACTGAAGTTTTCAGTTGTAGAATTATCAGAATTATAGCTGCCTCCAAGACTTTTCAGATTGATAAGGTAGCTTGAGCCCAGCATAAGAAAAAAACACAGCAATTCTGCTCCTTTGCTAGCTCTGAACTAAGCACCAACACCCCGGCTGACCTCAGTGCCAGCTACCAGAAAATATTATAGAGAACTTCCAAAATTCACTCCATCATATAAGCAAACTGCTTAAAATACTGCTTCTGAAGAAACCTAGTCCAGCAGAGCAAGTCATCTACTCAGGTGAGACTACAGCCCCTGCTGTTAGATGAGTTTTCCTCTTTGCAGTGGGTTATGTTCCGATGGCAGCTCTACCCGTGGAATCAGGAGCAATAATGGATTGCCTCCAGAGTCTCGGCATGTAAGTGAGATCAGGCCGTTCCACTTTTGAAGCAGGCTGTCAGTAAATGTCATATTTTATTTTGCTCCCGAAAGATGAATACGGCAACACACGCTTTGTTAGCGGGCCAAAAGAATTAGAACTGTATTTTGCTGAAAGCAGTGTTGATTTGGATTTAGCCTAACACTGCTTGTAAAACTGAATTACACTGAATTTGTCCTGAACAGCTGTGATGCTGGGATCTTTACACACAGAGACACACTCTGCTGGCGAGAATAAAACTCAAATTGATGCTCAGGGGAAAGGCAGCTCCTCTCAGAAGCACGGGAAGGCTCTATCCACTCTGTCCAAGCCTTAAGAGCTAGTGAAGTAAAGAAGAGAGAATTCATAGGAGAATCTGGCTTCTTGATAGCTACAGATGACCCAAACTCAGGTCAATCAGAGACAAGGAGCAGAACCTACATGGGCGCTGGAATCTCATTCAATCTCCAGCCAAGACCCCAGAACCAGAACATGAGATTGAGTTTCCCAACATTTTCACTGCCCTGACACAAGAACACAGTGCTAATGGCCCATGGGCTCAGAGCACCATGCAAATTCTCACGCTCATCCTGCCTGAGGGTGCAAAGCCCAAATGCACCGGGCACCACTGAGGCAAATATAGTACCTGGAAATTAAAGGAGAAACCAGCAGGACTGGACCAGACTCAAACATCAGACACCACTGGAGAAGCATCCACTTGCCAAAGGCTTATACATCTTTCCAGTGAAGTGTGGCTGAGCAGAATTGTAAGATGTTTGCAAGAGAGCCCTGTCACAGAGGCAAGGATGGTTTAGGGGCCTCTAAGGGCTCAGCGGATAACTCGTGACATTCTGATGGAGTTCAGATCAGGTCTAACATCTCTGAGGCAGTGGCTCCTCTTTGTCCACAGTGTATTTCTGTTCCATAATCTGAAGAGTTCCAGGAAACTTCACAGGGTCAAGCTCCGGTCTGAGCCAGAGTCTGCTTTCAGGCCAGGATCCCAAGTCTGCCAGCTTGGGGCTTCCTTGGTTGCAGTGTCTCAGCTGTTCTCAGTGAGTAGTTGTGATGACCTCTGACACCTTTTTCTTCAGGAAAATAGGCCCAGTTCCTAGGCAGAGCCTAGTTGTGGTTAAACTAGAACTAGACGTCCCATAGGTGGACGAGAGGGGTCACCAACAAAACAAGGACGGTTTGTGTGCTCCCAGAACACAATCTCAGACCCAATATACCAAGGCCATGCTCCAAGTTCCCCAACCCCATCTGCAGCAATCATTAAATAAACTCTTAACAGTGTCTTCTATAGCTTTTAATAGACTAGAGTACTTATACTGTCAGCTTTTACCGGGCAAGATGTAATTTTCCAATAAACACGACCTCTTCCAAAAAGCAGCACTTTCTGAACTTTTTCCAGAATCCAAAGGTTTTGGCTGCAGCTGCAGCAATGGGAATCAAATTATAAAAACAAAATCCCTCCTTTCACTCCACGCTTTCAAATGTTTTTCCAGGGCTGAAACGAGAGGCGCACTCACTATTTGTTTCTGCTTCTGTTGGCTTTTAAAAGCACAAGAGGGTAAAGGAGCTGGATGGCTGTAACTTTCACAGCTTGCTTATGTACACAGAGCCGTAACCTTTGTGTCTTGCTGTGAGCAGCTGCACTGCAATTGTATTAGTCTGACTGACTGTAAACTGTGTGGTAATATGTAAAACATATTGTGAGTGATGATGACTAATTGGAGAACATCTTGCGAGACGCTCTAAACGTGTGTAAAATGTCATCCAGCTGTAAGCTGCGCTCTGTCCCGCTTGGCTCCATGGTACTTACCAGGGCTCCAGGGCTCACCGGCAGCTTTACAGACAAATGGCATAAGAGGTATCCCTTGTTGCAACCTTCTCCACCTTTAGTGACTGATAACTGATCAATGAAACCCAAGTATCAAGTTCTGGTTTCCTAGTAGTCGTTTAGAGCACCCTGGCTAGAGGAGCCTGTTTGTTAGTGGAGAACTTGGATAAGTCAGTCACCCTTTCAAAAAAACAAAACAAAAACACCCACAACAAACAACAACAACAAAAAAAACAATCCAACACCAAAAAAAAAACACCAAACAAACAAACCCACTAATCACACCCCATCATATTCTAAAATCTTCTCCCTGTTTCTGGTGCTCTCACCGAGGTACTGACCTCTGCTAGCAAACTTTCATACCAAGACTTGCACCGGATGAATTATTAGGTTTGCTCAATTGTCAGACCATCGGCCAGTCATGCTGGTACACCCAAAACTTTCTCTCCCAGCTCACATGGCAGGGAAGGTGTTCCCCGTCTCAGTATTTATATGTGAGAACCTTTCTCTGCAGGCAATGAAGCCAAAGAAATTTTCGATATTTCATTTGAAATCCCCTGTAAAAATTCTTTACAATTACAGATCTGATGCATATGGGACTAAATGGGTTATAGGAGCGAAATATATCCTAGAAATACAGAAAGTGGATCAGCTCTTTTCTTAAAGACCACTATGCAACATACTTTGGAAGCAAATATTTTGCACTTGAGAATAAGAGACTAACTATTACCTAAGGCAGTTTTAGTGAGAAGTGTACTTTATAGAAGTACAGCTGTCCTGTGCTGCGAGCACTGCTTGCGCTCAGCAATTGCCATCTAACGCATCCACAACTGGAGGTAAAGTATAACAGATTAGGATCACTAAACTGTTGCAGTGGATGTCCAGAGGAGCCCCTAAAGCTCAAGTCATTTAGGATTCCCTAGGAAATGGGAAATCCTCATTCTTGTGTACAGGAGACTCCTCAGGATCGTGCAGTACCGTCTCCAGACGGTTATGCTGTGGATGCCCTGGGCCTTCACAGCGTAACACGCACTTAAAAACCATCAGCAACAGATCCCTGACAATGTCTCCCATTGTTCACCAGGAGCTCACCCTGGACCAAAACAATAGGTTGGTTGTAGTCCCAATAAGCTGGAACGTATCTGCTATCTGGTGCGCAGGCAACGGGGAGGTTAGCTAAGGGTAAAAATAATTCTGTCCTCCTTGGTGCTGAAAACCCTTTTCATTCGTCCTGATATTCAAGGCCCTAATTTAAACAGGGACCATCTCTTTCTGGACACATCTGACTGGCAGCACAGGATAGAATTTCAGCTGTATGGTCTAGCTTGTCCATTATGCATTTAAACACTGGCTAAGACGACGCGAACAAACCTTTCCATGACCACCGCTCCCCAGGGATCAGAACCAGCTCTTCGGAGAGATACAGAGTTTTTGGAGACGACCGAGAACTAGCCGTGGAGCTTGGCTTCCTGTGCCAGAGCACAGGCAGGACCCAAGCGAGCCTTTGCAAGAGCTCCGTGGGCTGCTGGCTCTCCCCTCTCAGGCACAGCGAGCCTCAGGTGGAGGCACAGACAGCAGCCTGCCAGTGACCTGGTGTTCACCTCCACCGCTGGTGCTCTAACAGAGCCGTTTTGTTCCTCACGTAGTGGAGGGCGTCCAAACAGCAAACGTTCAGCGGGGGCAGGAAGAGTGTTTGAAGCAAATTCTTGCAGAAATAAATGTGAATTTACTTAACTTACCATGTCTCCTGCTTTTCCCCTCAGCCCCCCCCTTTTCCTTCCTACTGCTGTTCCTCAATAGCATCCCTCTACTTTCCAAGTCATCCCTCACACTCACCACTGTGTACCTCGCTCCTTTTTGCCACCCACTGCCTGTTTCTTTATTTTCTTTTTCTAATTTCTTTCCCCTACCTCCATCTCAGCACAGACTTCTTTCCAGGTGAGAATATTTTACTCAGGGATTCTATTAAAAAACACATTGTAAAAGAACTAGCTCTTACTGCTTTTAGCTCCTCAGCACCGCTCTCACCTAAACCAGTCAAGCAAAAAGGGCTGGGTTCACCCGCAGAACCAACTGCCCCCAGAAAGGTTTGGTTCCTGTGTTCTTTCCTTTAAGTGGATCTGAGGGTTTAGGGCTTTGTCAGCCACCCAGATTTTGCCATGACTTTAAGAATTTTGCATTAAGCTGGAGCTTTTGCATGTCTGTGCTTACAGACTAATCGAGTATTCCTTTACAGCAAGTTCCTGCCTCTCCTATCACAGGCCACAATTTGAACACTAGAAATACAAAGCTTCAAAATCCAAAATTTAGAACAATGACTTTCAACAACAATCTTGGAGGTTTAAGCCAACCTCATAATCTTGGGGCTAAGTCACTTTTTCAAGGCTCCTTGGTGGGTAATTACAGCAATATTTGACACCTCAATACTACAGAATATCAAACACTCAAAGCCAAATATCCACATTTTCTGAACACAGCGAGTGAAATTCACTGGGTCAGTTCCTGCACAAAAGGCTTAGGACAGAGGAGGGAAAAGTCAGTCAGCAAACAGCTGGGTGAAGGAAGTGCCTTGGTCCTCGTGCTGAGCCCAGCGGAGGGCAGGAGCTTTCTTTGCCAGAGGCTTTACAGTCTCTGGGAAGAGCAGAGCACAACATCTTGAATATCTGCTCCTTGGAGAAGAGCAGGGCGATGCACCAGACAAGAAGAAAGCTGGCAAAGTGCTCTCCTGTACTCCTCAGAGTCCTGCACACAGCATCCGCACTCACACGTCCGTGGAGACACAACCCGGGCGACAAGCTGAAAAGACGGTTAATAACCAGGCTTCTGTGAGGGCCAAGAAAACAACTTTTCCTTCCTATTTCTCCAGTTACCTCTTTCTCACAATGGTCTGACCTTCTTCACTCATTCATCCTCTACCTTGCCATGATTCAAACAGATACATCTAAGTAACAGCCTTCCCTTCATAACAGTTTCACCCTCTCCATCTTGCCAGTCTAGATTTCCCTACCAGAACGGGCTCAGAAGCAGCATTTCCTAAATCAGAAGTGATTCCAGAAGCCAAATGAAGAAGACGCGATCCTTGCTTGCAACCTGCCAACACGATTTCCAGCACTGGCGTTTGCTGTGTGGTAGCAGCCAACACCAGGTGCCTTCACTACCCACTGGGTGCCAGGGAAGAGTTAAACACTCTCTTGTTCAAGCTCACAGAGCTCTTTCACAGGGCAGCTACGTTCAGGATTAAGTATGTTATATTAATACTTGTTATTAAATTTTAATATAGTGATTATAGAGGAGAAAAATTGTACTTCTGATTAGGAAGGTATTAAAGAGTTTGAAAAAAAAGATATTTTGAAAGCAGCATTTATCAGGTCGCACATAGGACATTGTTTATTCTTCACAGCACTTTGGATTAGGTGCCTTTTTAGGTTTGGAAACCTACGTCTAGTGCACATTATTGAGCTGAGCAAAAGTAAAGAGAAGCTGTTGCTGAATCTCCTATTTTTCCTGCCAAAGGGCCTGGGTCATCGATTCCTCCCAATGTATGACCCAGCAGTGAAGTACAGTCAGACTATTGACCAGGGATTCTCTTTTAACTAAACATGTCAATTCAGATAATGATGGAAAATAAACAAACAAACAAACAAAACCACAACAACCATCTTTTGGCAAATCTTTTGCAAACCCAAGACAAGCCAGGGTTCTGCTGGATCCCAGAGCAACAGCTCAGTTGCCTCTGTGGGGATTTTTATTGTGTCCAGTTCTCCTCCAGACTACTGGGAAGGTTTCTATTTTCCAAAGGGAGGAAAATTGTTGCGCTGGGGCAGCATTGGAACCATTGATCCCAGAGGCCCAGATTCTCCAGCAGCAGTAGGAAACAAAGCAGCTAGTGTTTTCTGGGAAGGAGATGGAAGAAAAATAATTTTGGCTGAACCAGCACTTTACAGTGAAAACCCTTTTTGTCAGAAAATTCCCAACTAAGTCTACTGATGGGAAAAGTATAAATATCTTGTCCCATTGCTCTGAATCATCCTGACTGCCCTGTCCTGACCTGAGACACAGCTGACCAAGGAGTATTACAGGCAAGTTCTTTCCCTTGGATTCTTCATGGCATCAGCAGCAGAACAGTCTGTGAGCAGCTCTTTTCAAGTCAAGCTAGTTACAAAAACATTTCTGAGAAATATTTCAGTAGAAGCAGAAGACTCCAATTTTCTTTTGAAATGACTTCTTTAGTTTTGCATTGCACAACTTGAAGAAATAAGGATGAAACTGGAAGGAAATAGATTTTTAGTGTACACAGGATCACAGAAGCGCAGACATCTATAGATGGGGTCAAAATATTTTTTGTTTCATGGAGAGCATTCACTTTTTCTTTAGCCTATTTTCAGACAGAAAAGACTGAGCATTTCCTGAAGTGACAAGTCCAAGCCCTGCTCTGGCTTCCTTGTATACACAGCCATTTAGAAAAGGCAGAAAATAAAGTTTAGCGTTAATTGCCAATAGCTGCCTTGCTGTCTTAACTTCTTGTTTCCTTCAGGTGCACCTTGAAGACATATCAAACAAACCCAGAGCCAGCGGAGAGCCTGAATAAGCTGGTGTCTCTGGACTTTCATTAGCAGAAAAGCCACAGTTAATTTCCTAAAGAAAAAAGGAAATTGAAGGGTTGGTTTTAATCTTGTCCTGGACTGAGTGAATCCAAGAGTTGGAGCAAATGGTATCCCCGTAAATCTAACAGCAGCCACAGTGAAACATTATCCCGTGCCTTTTTTAGGAAGTACTTAGTGTAAGAAGTAGCAGAAACGGTTAGTGGAAACAGACCCTTGCCTTGGTGCTGCAGCCAGTCCTTGATGCTGTGACCCTGCCAGATGTGTCCCTTTCAGAGGCAGCACCAGGGCCAGATAAGGACCCTCACCGTGGAATTAATCAGTTCCCATTTTCTTAACCCCTCAAGTGCCTGGGCAGGGGGATTGTGCAGTGCCTAAGCATTTCTGGGGACACTCAGGGCTGAGAAAGCTGGGGTCAAACCTTCCTTGCTCAAACCTTCCTCGGTCTCTGCAGCCCCAGCAAGAGAACAGAAATCCAACCAAGCAACGAGATGCCGGCAGCTCTGCAGGGCACTCTTGGAGCCTGGGCCCAGAAGGGTGCACCCACGAGCTTAAACGCTGGTGCTGTGAACTAAAGGGCTTGGTAATGACAGTGAAAGGAAAGCCCACTGCCCTGGCCTGCGCTTTTCACCAGAGCAGTGTATTTGCAAAGCACTGATTGGAGTTTAGAAGGCCAGGTCCCTGCTCTGAACACAACTTCACACCTTCTCTCTGGATACTTTATCTCCTGCTAGCTGGGCATTAAGAAGCAGCACTAACATCTGAACAACTCGCAGGAAAAGCACCGTGCTCTCTCTGCCCACCTGTGCCTGAGCAACATTATTTCAAGCTTCCTCATGTTGTGTTTTTTATTTAATTTTCCAGCGAACACACTCTTTTATCATCCAGAACCGTGAAAGTAAATTAAGAAGAAATGGTTTTCTTTCAATTAGACTCACAGTTGCTTTGAGTAACTGCCTATAATTCTATTTAATGAAAAAATAAAATCATTATTCCAGTTCTCTCTGTGTCCTGTGACAAGCACACAGACGGGCCCCATTAGCAAGCACTGTAGATTTACTTAATTAGAAAAATATTTTGTTTTCTCCAATTTTTAAAAAAGGAGAGAGAGAAAGAAAGAAGTAAAAAAGAAACCTCCAGGCACAATATTAATCTAACCTGTTACCTGGTGCTTAATAACTTATAAACTAAAGGCATCTATCAATCTATAATTTAGCTTTCCCTTTGATCTGTTCAAGCATTTGGCTCACAGTCTAGTCAGCAGGCTGGCGCTGCCGTACTGCTTTGCTGCCGAGCACCAGCTCCTACACCCCCGCCTAAGCATTAATGGCCTTTTTGGAGACCAGATGCCAAGGTTGGTGGGTGCACCTTGAGCTAGAGGAAACAACAGATCAATAGAAGGGAGAAGGTGACCAAACCCGGATCCCAGCTCCAGCCGAGCGAGCGGTGCTGAGCTCAAGGCCCAGGCTGTCTGCAGAAACAAAGGCTGCTCAGAGCGCACAGCCCGGGCCGCTTGTGTCAGACATCAGCATAAGCAGGTTAGAGTCTGTCTTCAGACTGGTCCCACTAAACAACCGGTTCATCTCAGGGACGTCAGTGAGAGTCCTCTACCAATTCCACCCACTTCACCTCTGTCTCCTGCCTTCAGCTCCACGTGATGCTCCCCTGTCCCACTCCTGGCTCACGGACGGGAGACTTTAAGGACATGATCTGCAGTTTTAAGTGATTGCCTGGACAGGGAGTGTTTTCAGGATCCAGATTTTACAGTTTGCGAACAAATACCTACTTTTCAGTTCTTTTGTTGACCCCAGCAGCATCTCCACAGCAGAGCAGCAGAACATCAAAGGGGCAATTAAACAGCATTGGCCAGAAACAGTACCCCCGCTGTGCCAGGGACTGTGTACTCTGCACACAGTGAAGGCTCAAACGAGGACGCTCCCTGGCAAGGGAGACTAAACACCACATTTTTGATGACAGATCAACAGATCTCCTTATGGAACTTCTTCTGGTAAAAGAAAGAGGAAAGCCCCGTGGAGCTCCTTCGGCACAGCTGCACGCTTGGCACTAGGTGTCAGAGTTCGCCTGGCATTTATGGGTTACTTGAAACAAAACACCTTCATTTTATCTGCATCTTGCCTTTTTTTTTTATGATTATTATTCCACTGTAGCATGAATGCCTCCAAGAAGAGGAAGTTTCAATTAGGATGCCGAAACCCTAAGCTGTAGTTTTATGGCTTTAAATTAACATATAGAGATTCGCTCCAGGTACCGTAACAAAATCAACATCCAGCCACGCTATCTGATTACACGAGCTGATAAAGAATTTATGGAACATAGCACAGGAAGCTCTCTCTTTACTGGCTGCCGTTCCGCAGGGCAGTGCCCCTCGTGAGGAAATGATGGGGGCCAGTGGCAGAGGAGATAAAATGCACTAGGCTGGATCCTCAGCTGGTGTAAATCAGCCACACTTCACCGACTGGGCCAGTGCTTGTGCGGTGGAGCTGGCTGGAGCGCTCCAGCCTTGCTTGCCACTCTTGGCTCGCATAACAGTTCATTCCCCTTTCAGCATTTACTGTCTTTTTCTTGGTAAAATTACACACTGACCTACAAGGGCTGCAGTTTCTCAGTTGTACCCTTCTGCCATCATTACGTCAGTTGATAAACCACCTGATCAGGTGTCTTCTGTGTGTGCCTTTGTCATGCATGTGACAATTCTTCTCAAGGTATCTGAGAAAAAGGGGTGAACTGCCAGCACCTGATCTCATCTTTTTATTAAGAGATTAGATAAATTACTGAACAATTAATGCAAGCTTCCCACCTTTTTGGGTGAGCCCATGGACTGCTTCTAGCGGTATGCAGCCAGTTTTGTCTCCAAAGGCACTCAGCTCTGGGCTTTTGCAGTCTGAGACACAATGGGACTGTCAAAGCGAGACCTGGACTCTTCCCAGTCCAACAGACCGCAGATTCACGAGGTGGAGAGTGTCTTTGAGCTGATGTTCCTGTGGGAACTGAGAGCTGGGGTTTACTAAGACACGGCCATGGTTGACTGTAGGTAGCGACAGGACTGACATGGGTTGAGCAGAGCTCCCTTGGGCAGATTCTGCACAAACAGAACCCAAAAGATGGTTATACTGTAGTCAGTGGCCAAACTGACTTGACCAGGGTTGGAAGACAATGCTCAGCAGCGAGTGACTCAGCGTCACGTTTCATTTTTGGAAGGCAGGACAGTTGCAAACACCAAACCCAAAGCATTCTGGAGGGCATTCCTCAGAGACGTGCTGCATTATTATAAATTACGCTGGGTCTTAAGAAAAATGTTTGGCTAAATCCCTAGTCCTGGCTTGAAAAGAAGTTGCTTCTGCAGCATAAGATCTCACTCAGCTATCATCCAGAGCCAGCAACACAAGTCTCCTTAGCTCTACAGAGTTCAGTGAAGTTCTTCACTCTCCACTATAGTAACTCAAAGCCTGAGCTGGGAACTTTCAGATTTTCACCCATCCTTGGAAGCTATCTTGAATTAATAAGGATCAGTGATTTGCCAGCAGATAAATTTAAAAGTCCGAAATCAAAATCCCTCTGTCTGGAAAAATAAAAAGAAAGAAAAAAGGAAAGGTGTTGGAGTCGCCCACCTTTAACTCTTTAACAGTCAGGATTTTGCAGGCAGCCACTCAGGGGAAATTCTGTGCACTGAGCTCACAAGCCTCACAAAGTAGCACCTTCCTGCTTTTGCGTTAGCTCCAGTTAATCACACAAAATAAAAACAATTTAAAAAAAAAAAGTATTTCCAAAGATGACAACTTCTATCCCTATGAACAGTGCACTGGTACCCTCTACTGGTACTGGTTTGTCACGGCAGAAGGATCCACATTGTATTACCAGTAACTACAGTTAAGTTAAGGCTGTAACACCTTTTAAGTTTAATCTTGTGCAAGCGTATATTTCTTTACACGTCATAAATAATGAGCATCTTTAGAGTGATGGAGACAATTCCTTGATTCCTGCGGAGTAAGGAAACCAGCCTGGTTTTGGATCAAACCCACAGTAAAATCAGTTTTGTCAGATTCCAAATCTCCCAATCAAGCACCATGGACGTTTTGCAGCCACATCACAGAAAACTGCCTGGTTTCAGACCTGAGGTCTACCCTGCTATCCTGGAGCAGGATCAACAACACCCAAACCATCCCTTACAGATGTTTATCTCACACATTCCTAGCAATCTTCGGCGACAGACATTCCACGACCTCCGAGGACAACGCGTTCTCACGTTATGACAAAATTCCTATTGCCTTTCGTCAAATGATTGATTCCTGATCAAATGCGAAGTGCTCTTGGCAGACTAATGTGGAATAATTCCCAGGCTGACATTTTATCCACTGGATAAGCAACAGGGCAAGCCTCCTCTGGATGGCTTACCCATCAAGGGTCTCCGTACGCGCACAGCAATCCCAGCTCCACACAGATCAGGCTCGTTTACATCACACACCTGCCATCGGATATAGTGGGCAGCACCAGCTAGAAAACACAGTTTACGTATCTCCTGCCTGTCAAGATTTTCCTTACTTTAATCATTATGTGCTTTGTGATAAAAAGGCCCAATTCAGGCTCTTCGTTTCAGTTCTGAATGCAATAAGAAAAAAAAGCTTGAAAAAAATTCAAAATGTATGTGAGCTAGTTATTATTTATTATAATGTATATTGGGGAATGGAAGTATGATAACCTGCCAAAAAAACCAAAACCAACTGTCTCAGATTGTGCCTAAAAATTCCATTAAATAATCAGAAAATTTCTGCCCAAAAGGGAATAAAACCGAAAAAAAAAAGAAAAAGAAAAAAGAGAAAAGTAAATTCTCTTTTCTTACAAACTTCAAAACTGCACAAGACATTCCAGTTAATGCTACTCAGGAAGACAAACTCAGCCCTCCACTGTGAGCCTTGATCGGGCTGGAATTTCACCTTTCCTAGTGCCTATTTAACGTAAATATTTGCTACTGGACATGGAAGAACGGAGCAGCTCCTCTCAGAACGGCGACAGAGCCTCGTGCAGAAGCAACACCCACTCGCACCGTGAGGCACAGACACCTGCAGCACGACTGTGTGCACACCCGTGTGCGTGTGCACGCGCCGGTGTTCCCCACACCGCCCCAGGACCAGCGGAGAGCGGCAGTGGGGAGCAGCGCTGGAAAAAAAAAACAACAAACCTGCCCATCTGACTTCATTAATCTAACTCTTGCTCGTGTATCAAAGTGCAGCACGTTTTCTTGTAAAAATGATTAAGCTGCTAATTAAGCTGTTTATAACTTGTTTCCCTGGTTGCTAATGATAATTAACATGCAAATTAGCTGAGGGAAGAGAGGCACAGGGGTCCCCAGTTCATTACCAAGTTAATTACTGTTTGCATACTTAAACATAACAGTTATAAATGGTGGCATTTAATGTAATGGCCAAGATGATAATTATACCAACGACATTTTGAAAAGTCATTTCACTGCGTGCTATTTTTCTGGGTGATTAATGTTTCCATGGCTGGTTGATAAACTTAGTTCAAACCAGTACGAGCTGGGAACAGCGTAACCAAAGAAGTTATCCCTTAACAACGTTTTCTTATCCCTGTTTGTTTGTAAAGTGGGGAAGGAATGAGAGGAAATCAGCAGTAAGTTTCAATGTTAACAAAGGAGGAATAAAGTGGGGTGGTTAACGCTGTCTGTTTAATTTGAGTTGGCAGCACTTCTATGGAGATGTGGTAACAGCTTCCCTCTTCATACCTCACAGTTTGTTATTCTTCATGTTACAGCAGTGCTGGGAGACCCCTCTGAGCTTCAGCCCATCGTACGCGTCCTACCAGGCACTGTCCTTGGCCTCAAAAGGTTACAACCCAAATACGCATGGCAAATAACATAACACACACAAAAAAAGGAACTTGGCAATGGCCATTCTGCACTGGGAAGACTGGAAGCAGAGAGCACGAGCCTTCGTATCAGAGGATGTGGCAGCAGAGGGGAGGAGGAGTGTTGACTCCTGACTGTGAGGGTAACACACGCGACACTTCCTTAAGGTTCTCGCACTCTGGGAGACCACCACGGTCCGACTGATTTAGGGAGCTTTGCCTTCTCAGGTCTCAGACAAAGCAATGTTCGGCTTGGCCTCTTCAGTTGAGGTTGTTTTTCAATTGAACACAAGCTTATTAGAAGGTAATTACTGCTGAGGGTCATACACATCACACTGATGGGAAGAGACAAGGAAAGCAGAACCCCTCGCAGGTATCCCAAGAACCACACACATTTTCAACAACTGGGACAGGCCATTCCTCTAAAGTTACTTTTACCCCTTGGAAACACTTCATTCACATCATGGATCTTTCATTCGAAGCTGAGCACACCCGTCTGTCTGCGGAGGAGGCAGATCCACTTTACTACCCCATAGAGACCTGCTTCAGGACTCCCAGCATGAGGAGAATTGATTAAATTGGGCAACTGCCCTGCTGAATCCCACACGGAAGCCACAGACAATAACTGAGACCTCAAAGTACGAATGTGGAGACTTCTGGGTGTTTTCTGCTGTTACACTTTAATGTCTAGAACATACACAAGGGGGTTATTTCTTTCTCTAATGGAGCAGCAACATTTTTTTTTGTAATCTTGCTCAAGAGCATCTTATTCCTGCTCTTTACCAAGGAGCCCTGCAATCCTTTGCAGTGTTATTGAAGTGAATAGAGATGAAAACAGTCCAGTGCATAAAGCAATCATTTGGGCTGTCTGTGACCACACACCTTTATGGACTCAGAGAGCGCTGGGGATGTTTAATACATTAACCTATTTGTATTTACGCCTGGCAAAGGCAAGTGAAGATAGGCACCTCCCAGGGCCTTACTGAGATGCTTGAGCAAAGGGGTAAATTTTGTAATAATCAACCAGATCCAGAGTAATTGAGTCAGACTATAACACGACAGGGCTAACTCTTCTTCTCTGACCTACGCCACCTTTCAGCCACACATTTCCAAGCTCATAGTGAGCATCAATTTAATCACCTTACAGATTCCCTAGGATGTGTTACACATCTGTGATTATCTGGTGTGCAGAAAAGGTCGACCAAACAGCAGCCTATCATATTCTGTAAAGAACAGCATGTAAAAGGCTGACTGAGAACATGAACATCCCCAAATGGAATGTTTCAAGCTTGCTTTCCTACCAGGCAACGTTAGGAAGGCGGTTCTGTCAATAACAAAGCTTAGATGTCTCCGTTTGAAATCTGCTGTTCTAACCCAAAGCAGCAGCAGCAGCTGTGGTCATAGGGATACGGTGCCAGGGATGCAAATTTCCTTCAGGAGAGAGGAACACCCTAACCGGGTTTGACAACAGAGTTACCAGCAGCCTGACTCTCCTGGCAGCCTGCGAGTGTGGAACTAAATATGCCTAGGGATGAAATTTCATCGTGTGGCTTAGCACACCACCAGAGCTTCTTGACTTCAATGCTGTGAGCATTCACTCACCCAGCCTGTATAATTTAATACAGGCCGTCTTCATTCCCCAGCCTGCCTGCTTATACCAGCCTAAAAGAGAGCAGAACTTGCTGTCTGCTCTCCAACCCAGGGACAGCTCAGAGTGAAGGACATGAGTGTAACAAATCAAAGACTATTTTAAGTTACTAAAGCTCCACCCCACTACACTCCTGTCTGTCAAAGCAAGTTCATACTCTTCTTTTTTTAAAGCAAATTTTTCTGGACCAAATACACATATTACAGATTTCTCACCCTCAGGCCTAACTACACCCAGCATTTAAGAGTCCGGAGAGGAGGGTCTTGTTACAAGCACTGAAAGCCTTTAAAAGCAGTAAGTGCAGGATTTCTCAGCCTTGAGTCTTTGAAAAGTACTACTGCAGGTACATGTTAGTGCATCTCCAGCTTTGCAAAGCCCTCCACTTGCTGTGCTGTGGTTAATCCCTCCCCACCCACTTACCTTTAAAATTTCATCAGTAATCAGAGACATCCTGAGGAGCAATTGTAGCATACTTAATAGTTAATGAGTGTGTATAGTACTTAATATTTAGGCAAACATCTCCCCTTTCTCCCCATCTCTGTGTTTTTATGACTCTAGAAAGACAGGCTTGCCGTACCTACCCCCCAGGACAAACAGCATGAGAAAAATGTTAGGAGCCTCTAAGTTAACATTGCTGGTTCCGCTGTTTATAACAACAGCTTTTCACACTGGGCTCTATTCTTACACCTCACGGATCACACCAGGCCACAGTCCTTTACAGCATCAAAATACTCTGGTTTTCCACTGAGCTGTTACAGATGCTGTTCCTCTTATTCCTTCAAGGAGTGAAGTCAGGAAACTAAATTAATCTAAGCTTAAATTTGATGCACAACTTAAAATTGGCTGTATTCAATACCATCTGCTATACAACCCTAAGTCAACAAAATAATTTCTCCCTGCTGGCGCTACCTTTCTGGCCAACCACACAGGTTGTAACAACATCCTTTAAACCATCCATGTATAACAATGAGCACACTGGATACTTAACTAAACTGGGACACTTTATACTGGAAAGGATGAACGCAGGATACTGGCATCCTCTGTATTCTTTGCATCTCCAAGGCAAAATGTGGCTAGAAGCAACTTCCACACCACTCTGTCATGCAGCAAAGTCAAATTATGGGTAATGATTTTTGCAGCCTGGACCACAATCCATTGAAAGCACCCGGCTCGCTTTTATTCCCACAAGCTGTGCTTGAACCTCAGCGGAGGGGCAAAGAGGCACAAGCATTTGATCAACCCAGCTCTTTTTAATGTGATTTCTATTTCAGAACTGTTTCTTTTTATGCCCTCAAGTCTTTCTTTGTAATATCACCTGTGGCCTAACGTGACAGCAATACTAAATTATATCTTGATGGCTAATTAGGGTAATTAAAGTGAAAGTAATCAAATCAAAGTAATGGGCAAACTCTAATAACATGGCAAAAAATCTCTATTCATCATAGAAGTTTTTTTTTTCTCTTTTGAATGTCAAAGAACACGGATAAGGAAAAAAAGACAAACTTCAGAAACGGCCCTGGCTTAAAAGAACACCATTGCTCTAAAGACTCCTAGAGACATAACTGATTCACCACTGAAAGCATTTTTATTATGAAAAAGTAAGGTTAAAAAAGTCAGGTGCACGAGAGTTTGCGCGGTCGGTGCCTAACGCACAAGTCCCACCGAGGCTCAGGAGACTTGGGTCACCTCTCCTAAGGCCACGGTTGCCTTTTCCCGGCCTCTCGGGAGCGGGACAGGCAAAGCCCCGGCAGCTCCCCCCGANCACGGCTGCCTCACCTGGGCTCACGTCGCACCGCCTCTCCTCCCGAGCTCCCCAGCGGGAGTAAGCCGCGCTGGGACCGACCCGTCGCGGGGCCCTCCCGGCGGCCCCGGACCCCCTCGGCAGCTCCTACCGCCTCCCGTTCGCTGGTATTTGTGTTCTCCGCCCGGCGGTACCGGCTCCCGCCGCGCAGCCGCGTCCCGCCCGGGATGCCCCGCGTTCCGGAGGGACCAGGTCTCAGGTGTGTGGGGTTATCAAGGGATGGGCTCTGGAGTTCTGGCCCTTGCGCTAATCCGCATCTTTAGGGTTGTAAAGGGTTGTTCAGGCCTGGCCAGGGCTGCCCTGGTGGAGTCCCCGTCCCTGGAGGGGTTTTCAAGCCGTGGAGATGTGGTGCTGAGGGACAGGGGTCAGTGGTGACCTGGCAGGGATGGGGGAACAGGTGGACTCGATCTTAAAAGTCTTTTCCAACCAAAATGATTCTTTGATCTTTCCCGTTGACTTCTGGGGTAGAAGAAAGGCGCGCATTTTCTTCATCCTTTCCAGCCTCTCCAAGGCAAAGGAGAAAAGGCAAATGGTGAGCGAAGTACCAAGGTGCTGCTGTTCTGTCTCCTTCTTGCCCACCACCAGCACTGACTTACTGACTGGTGAGAAAAAAATTATCAAACTGGCATCTCAGCCAAGGAGGACAAAGGCTGATAGGCCCCCAGCCCCACATCCTGACAGTCAGTGGGGTGGGAAACGCTGTCAAGGTTGTGTGACTGCTTTCTGGCCAATGTTACGTGGCTGTGCCCTAAGAACCTCTGTAGTGTTTCTCCTGGTGGCTTTGCTCCCCTGTAAGCCTGCCAATAACAAAATCCTGTTTTTTTTACAGCACCTTAGGCTTGCTTACATCTGTCAGTCCCCCCCAAGCAAAAATAATTGTGCTCCACAGCACCTCACGTTACCGATTTTCTGTTTTATAGGCACTTGCCACATTACATGTGTGACGCTCCTTGGTGAACCTACAAGTGCAGAAAATGTCACCCCAGGAGCTTGCTGCGCTGCTCTGCAAAGAAGGGGACCACCATCTGGCCCAGCAGGAGTTCCCAGCAGCTACTGCTTTCTACATGGCCGCCTTCAGCTGCAGTGCCCCCGCAGCAGTGCAGAAAGTGAAGTCTTTAGAGCGTGGGCTCTGGGAGAAGGTGATAGCCACTCTGGAGATGTGGTGCAAAGGCACGAATCAGCTTCCCAAGATCCAGAGCAAGAACTTGGCCCTTGTCTCCCTCAGTGTGGCAACAGCTGCCGTCTTCCTCTCCACCTTAAGTCCCGACAATGTGGTTTCCTCGATATATAAACTGGAGACCCTGCTCAGGCGAGGGTGCTCAGAGGAGGTGATGAGTAAATGCAGTACCCTGCTCAAGGCTAACCCAGAGTACTCGATGGAACTGCTGCTGCTGAGGGCACTGGCAGGGGTGCTGTCAGGGACAGGAGCCAGGAAGGGAGTCGCAGACTATATCCAAGCCTTTGTGACGCATCGGGCTGAGGCAGTGGCCCATGTGACTACTAAGCAAAGGGAGCACCTGCCACAGATCATCCAGGCCTTCTCCAATTATCTCTCAACGGATCAGAAAGAAAGCCCAGACCAAAGTTCCTTGGACCAGTGGCTGGGCAACTGCTATGACTTCCTATCCGCGGTGGCACCGGAGGATGTCTGGGTTGGCAGGGCGCAGGCAGCTTACCTCTTTAAGAAAAGTCAGTTTGAGGAGTGTGTGGCAGTTTGTAGCAAGGTCCTCATGGGCTTCTCTGCTGATAATAACCTCAGAGAGGAGAAAGCTTTGGGTCTGTTCTTGGAACGGGCTGCTGCATATTTCTTCTTGGGTGGACGGCCGCAGGAAATGATGCAGGATTTAGCAGAAGCCTTTGCAGCAAGCCCTGCCCAGGCAATGAAACACTTTGAAGAGCTTTTCTCACCACGTGACATTGAGAGGATAGAAGAACAGGCTAGAACCGTCCTGGAGGTGAAGTTTGCAGCATACAGGGAGGCTGTGCGCACTCGGACTGAACTCAGAGGCAACCACGGTACTGAGCTGCTCCCTTCTGTCATCCAGACACTCCAGTTCCTCCTTCAGATCTCCCCGGGGTCCAAACGTGAGCTCAGTGTTCGGCTCGCAGACTGTCATCTCCTGCATGGACATGTCAGAACTGCCCGGGATATCTGCGACCACCTCTTGGCAGCAGAGCAGAAAACTTACTACAATACTCTCTTAGCATTGCGAGGATTCTGCTTCCTCCACGCTCATGACCATCACCAAGCCCTGCAGGACTTCCAAAAGGTCATTGAGCACGATTCCCCACATCCCAACAGCTGTATTAAAGCCTTATGTGGGCGTGGACTTACCCGGATTTCTGGTGGCAGCCTTTACTTGACAGCCCTGGATTATATCACAGCTTGCCAGTTAAAGTTGGAAGAAACCATCTTCACAATCAAGTCCTATGTGCCATGGAACCAAAGAGGACTGCTGCTCAAAGTTCTCCAGGAAGAAGGACAGAAGATGCTCCAGAAGAAGAGGTACCCAGCAGTCAATTCAGCCCCTTAAGAGAGGGTGGCTCCAGTAGCAGAGTACTTGCTTCAGATACCAGAGAACAGGATGTAGACCCTTTTAAAGTTCCTCATTAACAGAACAGGTTGAAACAAAACATCTTGGCTGCGGTTATTTCAGCAAAATCCTGCTTTGCTGGTATGTCAGAATGCGATAGGATCCATGCAGCCAAATCAGCTCAATCTCCCTATAGAATTTAATCCAACATACCAAATTAACCCATGAAATACCAATTGGCCTAAGTGAGAAGCGAGCAAAAGGCTCGAGGGAATGTGACAGAGATTTCTCCACTAAAGGAGCAGATGCACCCATAATAGAATAGATTTGTTGGTGGCTCCTTTCACTCCCAGCTCTGAACTGAAGGATTTGGTGAGCCAGAAATGTACCAAGCCCCTAGATAGTGGTACTGGAGCGATAAGCTGCTGCTTAGCCTCCAGGTAAGACAAAGAGGCTTGGTTACTCTCCTTAGCATCTTTTCCTCAAAGGCGATCTTTACTTTGTTGTTTTTTCTTCTGTTGTTTTTCCCTCCAGAGATGCCCCTGGGGTTTACCAGCTGGCTTCTCTCTTGGTGGAGCTGGATGCTACTGATGAAGCATCACAGGTCCTTTGTGCTGATGCTTTGTACCAGATGGGCTGTGTAGAAGAAGCTCACAAGCTCCTCTTACTAACACTCTCCAGAAATCCACAAAGCTCTCCCATCCTGGCTAGACTGGCACTTCTGCAATTGAAGAAAGGTTTCATGTACGATGGCAACCAGGTAAGGAGCACCTGGCTAGTGGAGAGGACAAGAGAGTGATCGCTGATGGTGTGGTGGAAAGCGTTGACAACCCTGCTGGCTGATAAAGGGTGAGGTAGACCGTAAGAGGGACTACTTTAGAGACATAAACTTAGCAGAGGGTGTTCTGCGGGCTTTCAGTTACCTCAGCCTGTGCTCCAAGGCATTTCTCAGAACTGTTGGCAAACTGAGCACGGGTCTTTGAAAAAGACAAGAAATAATAAAAAAAAAAAAATCGGTGACTTTAATAAAAAATTAACCTCTCTGCTTGCCAGGTAATTTTTAAATTCAAACAAATTTGCAAACTAGTGTGGTTTGGGGTGGTGCAAAGTTTCATCTTCAGGGTCGTTCCCTTCTAACAACTGCATTTGACTTGACTTGATACTGCTTTTCCCAGACTGAAATTACAGCTCACCTTGTCATGCTCGGTGGTTTGTATGCATTTCCACTTAAAAAAACCAAACAATTTGCTGTTAGAAGCAAAGTGAATAGCACCAGCGAGTAGTGTTGACAGAGTGAAACTCAGCACTCACACGAGGTTCGGGCAGCTCAATCGCTAGCAGAACTTTTAAGATCTAGAGGCCTCACAAGCAGGACTTTCTGCCTGCAGCAGAAGCCACCCAGGACTCTGAGCTAAGCACAGCCCGTTCGTTCATCACGGTCTATTTAATGGCAGTTCTCATCAGAGACTTGAACTTGGCAGAGCCTGACTCAGAATCCTGCCCCTGGGGACAGTATTGATGAGATTGGTGATTTTCCCTTAGAGACAAGAAGGCAGAACTACGACCTAACTGATTATCCTGATGAAGCACTGCGGGGGGGTGGAGGAGGCGGGGACAGAAACACACCCAGAAGCTCAACCATCAGCCTGTAGTTTTCTTTCTTTAGTGGCTGATGACTTGTGCTTAAGCCCTGAAAGATTCCAACACGTTGGTTCTCCTACCGAGGATTACAACGCTGTATTGCCAGGCTCTGCCAGCAGAGGGAACTATTGCATTTTTTTTTAAATTAGATTCTGCCAGCCAGGAACAACAGGATTTTATTCTTCACTACTTCACTACTCCCTATGAAAAATAATATTTTTTTACAATTTGCTGCCTTTGGGAAGGCTATTAATGAATGACATGGCTTCATGTGAGACCGTACGTTGCCCTTGGAAGTTGGGTTCCTATCTGCAACTTCTGCTACAAGTTCTAGATGGAACATCTATGCCACCAAAAAATTTTCTTTGTAATATTGTCCTATTTGCCTGTCAGCACCCACACACTTGTATCTATTAATCAAAATAGATAAAGCAATAAGTCGGTGGGTGCTTTCCACAGCTGCAGTGACGGTAAGAGAAGATAAGAATTGATGTTTTCTCCAACATTCATTTACACTGGGGCCAGCTGAGGAGTTAAGTACAAGAGATTTGTGCCCCTTGACTGGACTGTGGCTGGCTGAAGCCCCACTGAAATGTGGGGAAGCACAGAACGAGACCACACTTGTCTCACCAGAGTAATATTTCCAGCTTTAGCATGATTTCATTTGTCTTTTTATACCAATCTTTCTTTTCTACCTTTTTCTCCCACATTGTTAAGCTGCTAAAGAAAGTGATCAGAATTGGAGATACCTCCTGCCTCTTGCCAATCATGGACATTTTCAAAGATGAAGATCGGAAGCTGATGCAGACGCACTGCCGCTTCCGAGCGCTGACCATCCTGAAGAACAAACAGGAGGATGCTGACATCAAAGAGGCCATTGCCTACCTGTCCTTTGCCATCATTGCTGCAGGTAGGGTTATCAAGGTACTGACAGGAGAGTTCCTTCTATAGGAAATCAAATCGGGCAAGATGCCCAACCCATTCTCATCTGTCATTTCCCTGATGAGAAGACCTGAACAACAAACTTACAAAAGCATGTGAAGAGCAGGATGAAATTTTTTTAAAGTAGCAACTCATCTGGACCATGAAATAGTGCAACTAAACAGTGACTGCAGTTCCTACTGTCCCATAAGCATCTTGTGAACTCCTTGAAATGGATTCCAACACACCAAAGAACGTGTAGTTCCAGTGCAAGAGTGAATGCACCCACCATTTGCAGACATCATTACTCTGCCTTTTTCTAAGGAGGGAGATCAGGCTAACATGGAAATGCCTCTGTCACATTCCAAGTAAAACCATATTTGTATGGAAATCTGCCTTTCACTCCGAGCAAATGTTATGACAGCGGCAGTGAGAAGAAAAGAGACTGGATTATGAAAATGGAAAAAGCCCTGTTAATAGCTTTGAGATGGTTCTGATTCACAGCCCGTGCATTCCAGCTTATCAATTCCCCACCTGCTAGAACAGATGCTGGTTAAGAAATAGTTATTGTCTTTACAGGAGCCAACTGGTAGAGCTCCAGAGCAATAATAACCTTTGGTACAGTTTTGGAGCATATCAGGAGGGAGAAAAAGCCTCATTACTGTAAAAAAAAAAAAATGCCAGGAGCCCGTCTGCCGGCTCATCTCTGCAGGCAGCTGTGCCAGACGCTGCGTTCACTGACCTCCCTATGAAAAAAATATTTGCAGTGGCACTGACGATTTATCATCCAGTATTGGGATGCCACAGTTATTGATTGCAACCCTGGGCACGTTAATATCCTTATCAAAATTGCCCTGAAAGGAAGGGGCATGTGGATGGCAGAAAGATGATATATGCTCTGCAACCAGGGAATGACTAGATCATGATTTTCATTGTCAACTCTATGTGTTTATTTGGGCAGCACTTGTATGAAAGCAGAGAAAAAAGAATCTTAGTATCTCAAATCCCAGTGCATATTAAGTGTGGCAGTAAAATAGTCAGTCCCACCTGGATTACTGTTTTATCCAAAGCAACATGCACCTTACAACTCCACTTGACTACAACAGCCAAACGGCCTCGTGTCTCCATCCTCACAGGTCCTCCTCTTCGAGCTTTCTTCTCTCATTTGTGCTGCTCCTATCCCATCATACTAAAACAATAAAGTGGTACTTACTTCTCATTCCTGCAGTCACTGTAACACAACGTGTACATCTTATCTCACCATCTTCACTTAGTTCCTTCAGTGGGTCTCAGTGGTCTGCACACACTGGGATTTACTGCACCCTGCACCCAAGCAGTAGACTTGAGACCTTTCAAGTAAGTGTGGCTGCCTTTCTCTCCTCCAGGTGGTTATGCTGAAGATTGCCTTCTCAACAGGGCTCAATGTTACGGACGTCTTGGTCAGAAGAAAACTGCTATTTTTGACTTTAACGCCATCCTAAAGGAAGACCCTAGGAATGTGCAAGCTCTGAGTGGACGAGGACTTATTTACCTTGCTCTGAAGCAGCAGAAGGTATTATCACTATAGTGATTTGCTGGTGGTTTGTTTTTTTTTCTTTGCAACTGAAAGAGATGCAGCACAAGGGCAGGGGAGAGCAAATTGCTTCCAAAGGCAGCCTGTGGGACAGCAGAGAATGGAAAGAACAAATTATCAATACGTAGTTACTGTTAGCATTTCATTTTTTTGGTCTTGTTTTTACACAGGAGGCAGTGCAAGATTTGATCTCGGCACTGAAGGTGGAGGCAGGAGCAGTGATCCCGGCAATCCTGTCTTTAAAGCCTGAAGCCCAAGGGCTGATCACTCAGTGGCTCCTTCAGCATGGCAGGGCTGCATTAACTGAGGTCATTGCTACTAAAGACTTTTCAAAAGAAGAAACTCCCACCGATATTCTCATGATTGCAAAAGCACTAATGAAAGTTTGCAAGGATGCACAATATCACATCTTCTACACAGATGTTTTGCTTGCAAATGGTAAGTTCCCATTCTTTTACATAGCTGATCAGCCTAACTGAAGGAGCAGTAAATGAAAAGAAAGTGAGTGTTAAATGGCAAGTGTATTGTCGTATGGTACTTTTCAAGAGAAGCTTGGAAGTGTTTTGGGAAAGGGCATGAGGAAATTGATACCCTTAGATGTGGACAGGCTACCTAAATCATGCTTTAGTAAGTGGTTTTGACTTCTCTTTCTCCACCTGGAATGGGTGACATACCTTGCGCTGCTTTTAACCAACAGGAAGGTATGAAGAGGCCCTTGGTCACCTTCAGAAGGCCTTTGGCCACTCTCTTGCTGATGACTTTGCTCGTGCAAGGCTCGCTGTACTGCAGCTGAAGAGGAGGAACGTGGCAGCAGCGGCTCACTTGTTCAGCATCCTAGCCAAGAGGGATGAAAGGGAGTTGGAGTTTCTCTTGAACTTCGCAGACGCTAAGCAACAGCAGCATCTCTCTCAGGTACAATCCTTTCTTGATGCCACATCTGTGGATTCAGTGGAGATAGAAATGGGAAGCAAAATTAAGCTGCAGAGATTTTCCCTGCCTTGTCTGGAACAGAAGTGTGTGGGGAAAACATTTATCAGATGAATGAGGAACAAACTGGCTTCTTCCTCCAGCCAGATTAGGGAGTTGAATCCAAACTTCTTTCATCACAGTGACCTTGCTTCAGTCTCTGATAATTCATTGTTATCACTTCCTACCACTGGGGGGAATTTCGTGTTGGTCTCGGTAGCGTGAGACCTGTTTAATCCCAACACTAAAATGCAGGGGATGGGAGGAGCAGCAACTGGAGATTTACCAAGATCGGTGCTAGTTTTGTACTGTGTATGAGTTACATGGTGCTCATAGCTGGCTCCTGGGAAAGGAAATTCATGTTTTGTTCATTTTCTTGATGAAACTGAAGGTTCTGTTTCAGTTACATTAAATGTTTCAATCCTGTCTGGTCTTTTATGTAATATTTATAAATTTAAATATACTCACAGTTTTATGAAGTGACTAACCTTTGAGGCTTCTAGTGAGTTTCTTACTAAACCCGTTTGACACAAAAGTGGCACATTGCTCTAGTCCACTCAAGTATGTCTTTTTTCAGCATTTGTTTTCAAGTTTCTCCCCCAAAGTACATCCAGCCCTGAGAAAGCATCTCCAATAATAAGACAGGCAAGGTCAGATTGATGGTGCAGAGTTTTAACATTCACTCAAGCATCTGCAATTCTGATTACCCAGAAGCTCCGTGTTTTGAGAATCAGTTTGCTTCCTTTTATTCAATTTGTCAATTGTGTGCACCCTGGTGAGAAGCTATATTGTTCTGCTTTCTCCTAGGTTATAAAACAAACAACATGCTGATATACTTAATGCATCTTGAGAGGAGTACTTTGTATGTATTTTAGCAAAACAGCAGGAGGATATAAGTAAACAAGTATTAATTTACCAGTCCCTTGATATACCCCATTACAGAGAAAAGAGCCCCTCTCTTCTGAATAATGTAAAAGTTCAGTCTTACGGGGAAGAGTTTGAAGATTTTAGAGCCAGTTTGCAACCTTTCACTACATAAAGTTGTTAAAAGGTATAATCAAAAATGTGTCTATGGAGGCCCAAAGGAGGTGTCTATAAATGAAGATACCTTTTACAGCTGAATTTCCCTTGCTGCAACATCACTCGTTCTGTAGGGAAGTCTCACAGCCAAGTCCATCTGTGCTGCTCTCTGAGAAAACACAGGAGAGATTTTCTTGTGCTGTCAATAAGAAAAAAAAATAAAGGCAGCAAAAAAAACCCAAACTACTTTTTGTACATTTTAAACCGCGCTGAGGTATTAGGAACTCTGGTGCCACAGATCAGTGAAACCTTAAAATGGGAGAGGTGCTTTATTTCTGCCTTTTTTTGGCAGCTGTGGAGCAAGGTCTGGAATACAACCCCTTCCTGGTGCCTTACTTATCACAAAAGGTTTATATGTACCTTGTGAGTAGGGGATAAGTAAGTACTTACTGGTTAATTCACCTGCCTGGTGTCTCAAAGGATTTTCCAGTAGCACTTCCTTCTGCCTGCAAGGTTATTCCGGTTTGTGTGCGAAAGGAAGATCTCAGTAAAAGCAAAAAAGGTTACAGACACAATTAGCGCCAAAACCCCCAGCCATGGCCTTGCTTTGCCGTGGCTCCTCGCTCCAATCCAAGGGATTTACAAACCATTTCTTTCTGCTACCTCCACTTCACAAGTAAGGAGAGTGAAGCAAAGAAGAGTTGAGTGGTTTACGCTCAGCCCTTAGTCTCAGCATGCCGTGCACTGAAGTATTGCTGCTGCGTTGTTTTAGAGTGTTTGAAGATTACAGGCATTATAGAAGTGCCATCATTATCCTGGAGTCTGCTCTGAAAAGCTAAAAATAATTCTACATAAGCTGAATAGGAAAGGGTGGGGGAAGGAGAGCTCCTTGATGTACTGGGGTTTTTTTCATGGAAAACAAAGCAATAAAATTCTTCTATTATTTATAGTCTAAGGGGTCCCATGCGAAGAAATTTGTAAACAACTGGGAGAGCCCCATGGGATTAGGAATCTGAAAGATTTATTAAACTGCAAAAGGTCAGAGGAAGGGAGTTTGCTTGCTGCTGGTGCAGCTTCAACCCTTCGGTTTCCTATGTCAAAGGTTAAAGGCACGACTGAGCTCCTGCTCCTAGCCCAGGCCCTCAGAGCTGCTCTTGACCTGCCATAGGATGGCCAGGGCTGACTCCCATAAAAAACTCATGGCCTGTGTCAGAATGAGGCCCTCAGCCCAAGGTAGCAGTTGCCATTCCGCCCCTTCATACTCGCTTTCTACACACTTCCTAGATCTTTTTTCCATAAGTCGTCTTCTCTTGTCTTTGCTCAGAAGATGATGTGCCAGTAAGGTGCTAAGTAATTTGTCTGTATTATACACCAAGGACTTTACTTTCCCTTATAGCAAAATAACCAGGGCATAATTCTTCATAAACTGTTAGGAATGGCTATATTATTTCATGCCACTGGCCTCAGATGAGGTGCTGACTTGACCTGCGATATCAACCAGTTCATCCAGAATGTGTTTTCGTCAGTTCTATTCAACAACAATCTATTCCCATCTAAGTCAACCCAAAATAAAAAGACAAGGCACACAGAGAGGCTGGAAGACCTGAGCTGCCTGTCAAGTGTGGCCACTGAGACAGTAGCTGGGCTAAGTAAATTCTGGGAGCCTCAAGCACCCAAAGGCTTGCGTGATATCCCATGGAATGAGACCGATGAAAGCACTTATCCTGTGCTTGGAGTCTCAGCTTGTTTGGCTCAGTCTTCTGCAAGATCTAAGCTGCTGGTGGCAGCCTGGGTTATAACTGCACTAGTCACACTGAGCTTTTAACGTGCTGCAGCAGAGCATTACCAATAAAGGGAAATAATGAGAAATCCATTTGAAGCAAATAGTTCTAATGGAGTTTCCTTTATCAACCTTTATGAACGTAAAAATTATGTGGCTCTTTCTGCCTTCTCTATTTTCTTGTTGTTTTTCCTTTCAGATGAGGACATAGATGAGATGAATGATCAGCAAAGGCATCAGCTGGCCATTTTTTCCTATAGCTTGGGTAAACTTCAGGAGAGACCAACCTCCATTATTAGGATATACAAATATTTGTGGGGCAGCACAAGGGGCTAAATTTCTATTGATCGGAAGATGCAATTGCCATATAGTCACCTGTTGGAGCAGAAGTTTAGTTTCATGAAGAGAACACTGTCTACTTTCAGGGTGTGGTCCATTCAGTTTTCAGTTCACCTATCATTATTAAAGGAATGTTAACAACTTCAGAAGAAATGTCCTGAGAAACTCTTAGCAAAACGTGCAGAAACAAAGATTGGTTCAGAAACTCCTGCGATAACAGCAAGTGCCCAGTGAGCCAAGATTCTTATATATGCATGCAAAAAAAAAATGTGCCAGTTATGTTCTCCAACTAGATGCAAAGTCAACATTTGCAAAAGTACTCAAAATTTGGTAGTGCCTGTGTCTACCTATGGCCAGTCCAGACTAGATGTTTTACTCTTTTCTTTTTTTTTTTTTTCCCCTCTCCAGTTTTACTAACTAATATTAAGTAACTTTCTGTCCCCAGGTGGCAGCTCAGGAAGGAAACGTGCTGATTAAAGACTGTCGCTATGAGAAGGCTCTCGGTTACTACACCCTGGCTGTCTTGGCAAGCCAAGACAATCCAAGGTATCTGCGAAAGAGGGCTGCTTGCCTTATGCACCTGAGAAAATATGACAAAGCTTTAAAAGACATGGAGAAAGTGATCCAGAAGCACGGCTGTAACAGTCTTAAAACACGTGTTGAGGATCACTGCTCAAAAGGACACCTGCTTTTGTCACTGGCTGAGGAAGAGGCAGCAGTTAAGCAGTATATTGAGGCCCTACAGTTGGATGAATCTCTGGCACTGTGCAGCATCATCAACGGTCCTGGCAGTGAAATCGTAACCAAAACATTTCATAAGATTGCACAACATAATTTTGACACGCAGCATTACGAAGAGGCCTGGGAAATCACAGGCTATGGCCTGAAAATTGACAAAAGTACTGAACTTAAAAAGCTGAAAACGAGACTTAAGCGAGAGGCCTTGAGCTGTAGCATACATTAATGTATCTCTTTCCAGTTTTCAGTATTCTTTACATATGTCCACAATAATTCTAAACTCCCCCTTACAAAGAAAATGTTTTGTCTGGCTAGACTGAACTAATTCTAACAAATGGGTTCCAATCATAACAAAGGAGCACATTCAAACAACTTGCAGTTTATGAATAATCATGTATTTCCTTCCTATTTGATTAGCTTTAGCATATAGTATTCAATTAAGTCACCTTATTTTTATGGGCCAGTCAAGAAGATGAGTCAATAATAAGATTTGTAATGTGTTTGTGAAGGACTGTGTGTGTTACACCACTCAGATTACCCACTCCTGAATGGAGGGAGCTGCCTTTGTCATAATCTGGTGGATTTGCAGTGATCAGCATCAATCCAAGGGAGCAGAGGAGCAAAGATGCCAAGCAAACTGTTTTTCTGTCCCAGAGAACAGAGATAATGTGAAGGATGAGACTCAACAGAGATGAAACATCCAGTCTAAGGACTAGCACCCTGTTGTCTGGGCCACATGGGCAGCTATACTCCAGACTTCACCTTGGACTTCCAGATGCCTGTGTCTCAGGTTGCCAGTGCAGAAAGTGGAGATAATCCCTCAGTAGGGGTGTCTACAAGAGCCTGTTAAATATAACTTTTCACACTGCTGGATGTTCGTGCACCCATGACAGCGCTGGAGCATGAACTAGTCAAGAAATGACAGATGTACAAGCAGGAAGTCAGGATGTTAACGTGCTCTGCAGCACCTCAGCGCTCCTTCTTCACGGGCTGTGCTGGACAGCGTGGAATCCACAGCTCACCTGCCCTGAAAGGCTTTGCCTGCTGACCCATACACAGCTTCGCTGCCCGTAAGGACAGCAGGACGTGGGGGGCAGCCCAGAGGTGGTGCCGCTATACCCCGTTCCTGCAGGGTTTGGTGTCTGCTCTGGGCACTGGGAGATGACGGCTCCGTCTGGAAGCAGAACGCCTGTGCTGTGCAAAGAGGAAGCGCTGCGGTGGGGCCTGAACCAACAGACTCGTGTGTTTGTTTTGACTGCTGCAAGTGAATGCTCTCAATGTTTTTGAAGTGTGATAGTACAACGGTGGAGAAAAATAGAAAGTACTATTGAAAACAAAGATTAAAGCAATAGGGAGAGCTGCTCCCCTGCTTTGATTAGGATGAAAGGGAAAGGGAACATTTTCTTTTTTGTTACGTTGTTTTCAGAAAGGCAACATTCCAGAGTGAAACTTCATTCAGCAGCCAGGCAATCAACCCAATAGGGCACTGATACCATCTGTACCCTTGCATCTTTTCTTCTCTGTATGCTCCTTTTTGTTCTTCCCTAAGAGCACAGGTAAGACTTGGGCTTCTTTCCTTTCAAGTGCAAGGAAAATTACTCTAATTTTAATCCTAGTGACACCGACAAGTACTTTTTGCTCCTAATTGGCATCAAGATGCTACAGAAGAGTTTCTTTCCAAGCATGAAATTATATCCTTCAGGGCTGACCAAAAGTTCAAGCCTATTATTAAGGGCATTGTCCAGTTACCTGTTACATACTGACAGTCTGGGGGCACTGATCAGCTCTAGGACGCCTCAGCCAGTGTTTGACCACCCTCTTGGTAAAGAAAGCTTCCTAACCTCTAGTCTGAGATGCCTCTGTCTATACATTGTACTTGCACTGTACAGATGATCGAGACAATATATAGTGTCCTTTGCCACAATTAATATTGCTGAAGATGTTATATAAGCATGGAAACATAGACACGCAGACACAGATGCTCAGCTGCACTCAACCGAAATAACTTCATTACAGAAAGACCACCAATCTGGTTCTCCTCCCACTTATCCATGCTGGATTACTCTAGATAGGAAGAATATTGTACAAAACCTGTGTGAAGGAAGAATCAGGATTTAACTCAAAAAGAGAATAGTCCACACAGCCTCCTGGGTTAGTAGCCTCTGCTGCGAGCAGCAGTACCAACTGCCTGAATTTTGCTATGGAATTTCTAGTGAACTGAGACTTTCCTTAAGGCCCCAAGACTTTCCATGATGTAAAAACAGGATACTCAGCTTTTCTCAGACCACTTGATATTCATGGTAAGCACAGGTTATCCTGTCTCCCAGGCTAATCATGTTCCATCCATTGGCCTGGGCTGCCTCTTTGGAAGTTTGAGGAGGCTCGCATTGTTTTCTTAAGTAATATATTCTTCTTTCCTCCTCTGAATACAGTGCATTTATTGCTCCTAAAGATGATTTTTCTACAAAAACAGGGACCACATGCATCCCTGCACGATTGCTATAGAGTTATACTGAGGAAAAACCTGTTGTCAGGTGCCTATAGCTGCTGTTTCTTTAAGCACTAGGAAGGGACATAACTTCTAATCTACTCCTCATGGTCTAGAGAAATGGTCGCTGCTTTCAGCAGATCCTAACTGTTCTCCTCAGCATTTTTATTTGTTTCTTTTATCCTCTCTGTCCTATTTCTGTGCCCACTAAACTCCCGTGATCCAAGTCCTTATCTTCGCTGCGCTTAAGCTTCTGATTTGTTCTTTGCTTCTCCACTATGTGCTTGCTCTTCCAACTAATTTCTTGGAATATCAAATAGATCTTCCTGATTAGTCACAGTGAGAGGGGCTGATTAGCAGCGTCACTGCATTATGCACGCCTAGCGAGATTTCACACTCGCCACAGCCCATTCTGACACTCATTTCCTGGCGTCCTGGGGAGCAGACAGGATTAAATGTGACCCATCTATTTCAACTACTGCCCAGCCCCTGCACCTCATGGCCAAAAGCAGACCTCCAGTTTCTGTATTTTGCCAGAAGATGGTATCTTCTTCCCCAAACCCACCCTGCTGCAGTTTGCAGGGAAGGATCCTTCCTGAGAAGCCAGCATTTTCAACAGACAATCACCATCGCTGGCTTTGGTTATAACTCAGGCTAACTGTGATCTTCCATTCAATACTAGTAAGGCCATGAAGATCGTATAAGATGCTATAACGAGATCACTGCACTTGAGTGCGGCTCTAGCCAGCCTGCTGCTATCACAGCAATCAGCAGAGAGGGCATTGTGTGCCCTAGGGAGTTAGTTTGGCTGCTTTCCCTTCAGCCCAGTCTCCCCCGCCAGGGATAGTTCTGCACCAGAAATCTATCAGTATTTATCAACAAACATCTCCCTCCCCTCCAGGCTGATAAATTTCGTTCTTATCTGTTGCCAAACTCATAGCAAGGTCTGGGGCCACTCAGCTGGGTCACCTACTTCATTATATACACACCATTTTCCAAGAGGATATTGTTGCTGCATCTTCCAGATTGAAGAATCTGGATGGAAGGATTGCTGTGGTGGAGTCTGGATGTTTCTTTAATGTTAAGTTGCAGCTCATTGAGACTGTGAAGCTGTTTCCAACTGTTTTCAGACACATCCCTCATTCTGTGCATGCAACTGATGGTTGAAGTTACCTACAAAAGGAATTCACGTTACACAAATAAAGCTTCCTGACCTTATGCTCTGCGGTCCAGCAGGCAAAGAACTGTTTAGAAATGATGGCAAATGGTTTGGAATCAAATATTCAACAGGAAGCTTTTCCTCAGAGTTCAGACAGAGATAAACTTTGCACTTTCATGATCTCAAAGGGTTTATTTCCTTCCAAATCATATCACTCCCATTTATTTTTCCTATTTCAGTTAGTTATGTGCTCCCAGGTACTAAGAGAATCTAAACACATCAGCCAGCTCCAGCAATGGCTCACATGCATTTCTAAAGCTGCTATACTGCCTGGGAAGTCATCTTCCTGACTTTCAGTCCAGCTCATTGTGCTTCCCAGATTTAGCTCGTGGTGGAAGTCTGGCTCTGGCTCCCGGCCATGCAAACCCAGGAACTTTAATGAGTTTCCACGTGCACAAGTGAGTACATTCCACTTGACTTGCAGAGGCAGATGTTTCACTTTAATGACAGGTAATCTAAAAGCCGTTTCTTTCACTATCATTTCCCTGTGGAAGATTAACTGTGTTATTGTTGTACTGCCTCCGCATCAAGCAGTTTTCAATTTGCCAGGGCTCTGAGGAGTCGCCGTCACCCTTAATTTAATGTGTTAGGTGAAATTATCACTGGCATTGTAATCTGCCTCTGGAGTCTTGACTATTTCAATTGTATTTCAGCTAAACTGGTTTATGTTGGAATCTATTGGTTCGGGCAGCCATTGCTCAGTGACACCTTAAGGACAGAGACTCCTTAGTTTGAATGCCCAGCGCTCTGAAGCTGTGCCATTCCGATGGCTCTTTCTCCTCCTGCTCCTGCTGTGGGTTCCAGCAACAACTTTTTCATGTTCATTTGTTCTGTAGGATGCCAAAGGATCCTGCAAGACTTCACCTGCCCTATGGGTGTGTACAGCTCTGTGACACCCCAAGCACTGGACCAGTGGTTGATGTGGTCACAGAAGTGCTTGGAGGGTAGAAGACACGATACAGCATGAGGGTAGAAAGCAAAAATACAGGATGATGAAATGAAATTAATTTCATTTCCAAGTTTATTTTGGACATACGCCGCATGGCCCAAACCCCCTTCAGACCTTGACAAGTCTACTCTATGTTCCTGAAAACCACCGAGCTCTTGTTCTGCACACAGTGCAAGGCTGAATTTAACCTGCCAGATTAGCTGTGGCTTTAGGTGTCTTACCATCCAACACCATCATTTCTGTGTTTGTGTGTTGCCTACACAATTCCAAAAAGCCAAGAATTACAGAGAGTAAACTAGCGGAAGAATTTCCCCGCAGACCGCAAAGGAAATTAAGACCGGTATCTGATAATAAGTTTGCATGTCTCATTCCTGAGCTGTGTCACAGTAAATGAGAAAATGTAGCTGTAAAGCCAGAGGGGGAGTGCAGGAGGGAACAGGAAACACAGGAGGATATTAATGATTCCATTCCAGTCCTCTTTTGTGTTTAGTTATGCCTCTCAGTTGTACTTTCATCTTCAGGTCAGTGCTGCCTGTGCCTAATGCAACCCAGCAGCTCTGCTTCAGGGGTGTCGCATCGCATCACGTACAGGCATCTGGAGGCACGAGGGAGCTACATTTTTAGATTCAGATCAGTAGTGGATGAAATGAAAAACTGACAGTGATTAGTATTTTCCCCACTTAAAATGACCATCTCATGGAACATCTTGATTGCTTAGAAACCTCAGATGTCATATTATAAGGCATTCAAACGCCGACAATACGCTCAGTATGTTCTCTAAAAGTCACATTAAAATCTTACAATATCAGGAACACCTCTGAGTGCTGGTAACAACGTAGGGTTTGTTCTTTTAGTGTAGAGTTTCAACAATAGAAACATTTATACGGTGCCATTTTCTTTTTTTTGCCACCTTGCCAACAGTATTTTTGCCATGCTGGTTCTTTTCTTCTCATGCATCACTTGTCCATTCCTGGCAATCAAATCCACTTATTGGAGAAAACAGGTAATTAGCCATCTACGTAAAGTGCCCTGTGTCTATATCATTAATGTGTTTGGATGTTTTAATTGATTGCATTCTCGCCTGGTTTGGATGCCTTAAATGCCAGCTAATGCAATCCAGTTAAGCCTCCTAATAAACCTGATGGATGAAGGGCAACATAATCACACGTCAAGTCAAGATGTAGAGGGAAGTGCCACAGAACTGACAGTTTAGAATAGACTCTGTCATTTTGAAAGACCCAAATCATTTCTCAACAGGGAAGCTTCTAATTAACTATAACTGGTGGTGGATTTGGTATCCAAGACCTGATTCAACATACCTTTTGAGCACCAATTCCTGTATTACACACAAAAAGCAATACACATAAGACCTCATTAACTAAAACTCTTAATTCTACAAACATTGGACTACACGTATTTCCAGAGGTTCTCATACTATAGGTATTGCAAAAGGGGCCAAAAATTAACAAAAAAAAAAAAAATGCAGCAGAGAAATAAAACAGACACGGTAGAAGAGAAAAAATGAGCAGTACATACTACAAAGGCTTTCTAAAAATTATCTAGCATTTTTAATTTTGAAAAGTCTAAGTCCTGTTACCTAAAAGAACGAGTTAAGAACACGTTCCCTTCCAACCCAGACAATTCTATGATTCTATGTGTAGACTAAAGGAATGAAGAAACTCAGTGTTGTCAGCTTCTCCTGCAGAAAGTGGCAACTTGCTAAGCATCTCTAGGTAGCTGCAATGCTAAGGAGATTTCAGGCAATACAGGGGCCTCAAAAAAACCTAAAAATAAATATCATTCAACACTAGATGGAGCAGTTAGAGGTTAAATAAACTCATTGGAGTATGATGCCAACTTCCAGTAGCGTCCTGCAAGCACCTGACATAAAAGATGACACAGTGTCTTTTTGTCAGCTCTGGAGGTCTTTTTCTAAGGACAAACAGCAGTTACAGGTTTAATGGAATAATCTGTGTGAAATTCTCTGCTCTGCCAGATGCCAGACAAGACATAATAGCTCCTCTGGCATCAATGTCTGTTAATCTAATCTTGACTTTGATTGTCTGTGACTTTGGCTCATCTGTGAAATGGGGATATTACTCTATTTCAAATTCTTATTGGCATCTCTTAGTTCTGGGTACAAAGTGCTTTGAAGATGACATTTTTACATTCGACATGATTGTAAAAGAGCTGTGAGTTGTCATCACAGCCCTTCCCCAATCAACGATGCTGGTAAAGGTCACCTCTCTGTCCTCTGTCCGATACCCGCTTGTTTATTTTCACAACAGTCATTTGAAATAATTTCAAGTAAAATAGCTTAAATTCACTTTGTAATCCATCTTGCCCCACAGCAAAATCACCCCAAAAATATACCTTTTATATCATGCGTCTACTTTTAAAACACTGCATCATTAAAGATGTAATTGCAATACTCATTACTGCACTGAAATTAAGCATATGGAAAATGAGACACTGCCTTCCAGAAGAAGCCTTCCTGCCATAGATACTTCAAAAAACTCTTGAGAAAGATGTGAAGCACATCAGGTAAAATGGGAACTTTCCCAAGAATTAATTACTGTGATAGGAGAGACTTTTCTAAATGCTAACAGGCTGGGAAGTCATCTTGTCCACTTCAGGGCAGCGTTGCTCGTGCCTGCTGCACAGTTTTCCAGGGGAGATATATAATCAACCGATTCAAACATGATGGAAAGGGTTACTTCTCCTCAATAAGTCTGAACAGAGCATTAAATTCATTGGGCATTCGAAGCCACCTGTGTGTGAGTGAAGGTACCAGGGGAAGGGAGAGCGAGATGTAGGCACAGACCTTTGCAAGAGCAGTGTTTGAGGAGAGCCTGTTCAAGAGATCAATGCTGGTAACCAGCGTTTGTTTCTGACCGTCAGAAGATGTAAACATCTCAATTACATCCCAGAAACTGCAGAAGCCACCTGACCTCTGCAGCTGAAAAACATTCCCCACAAGGCAGAGGTAAGAGAACTTCAGGTTTTTATCTGTTTCTCTGTGCCAAGTGCATGCATTTAGAAATCCATTGCAGAAATCATCCCATACCTTTTATACCTAATACTGCCAATGTCAGATATTTTTTTTCTTTCGCTGCTGTTCAAAAGATCATTATCTCTAAAAGGAGGTGGAGTGAAGAGTTTTGTAACATCACATAAACTTCAAGGTTTTCCCAATTCTAATCTGTTTTGGATGTGCACCTATTGACGGGGAGGCGCTTACACTGCCAGATTTGAGGATTGATTTTTGCCTTTTTTTTAATGCTAGTTGACAGATGACAGGGTTACACTGGCTCTCAAAGATAAACCCATTATTTCTGAGCACAAATGAGTTACCCTCTGCAGTCGGCATCCCTGCTGCAATAAATCAAAGGGTGGCATCCAGCCATTGTCCTGGAGTCATTCGTTGCACTGATTTACTGGGGGTCTGGCTGGTGGGTTGGTTTTTTAATGTCACTCTATAGCTTCAAACTATATTTAAGGTAAATGGGTATACCAAACTCACTTCTGTCACAGTGTCTTAAACTTTCTTTTCACTCTTAAAAATGCAGCTGCTTAGACTGATGAGACTGATGTTACCGAAGACATTTGTTACCATTGGACAGTACTGGAATAGTCCCTACTGGTTTGGTTACTGAACAAAACTAATGATGATGGTAGTAAATCTGACAATTTTAGAACTATTACAAATCCTGGTTCAGGTGAGTTTTCCTATTTAGATTAATTCCCATACACAGAAGAAATCTCTCTGTGTCTGTGTAACCTGCACATTAAAACCTGGGTCCCAACAGAGATTAGCTGTCTGTCTATATTATAATAAAGACAGAGTGGAAGGCAGCAAAAGAGTTTTAAAGCAGTCTTTTCAAAGAGTTTTGAAGCTACTCTCCATAGCCCTGCTTCTCACAAGCACACAGGAGGTGGTAACTTGTAATGCCCACTAAAGAAGAAATGCAAAATATTTCACATGGAAGTGATTTCCCATCTGGTACTGCACTTCTCCCAGGATACGGGCATAGATACAATTGCTGGATTGTACATGGTGAATAAAACTGAGTGAAAGAAAAAAAAAAAAAAAGATTTCACACAGAAATGATGCCATGACAGAAGTTGCATGCCCATATCACTCAAAAGGGCTTAGACGACTGCCTAAAATAAATGTGACTTTTTGCACGGGCAAAGTATTCAGGGCAAAGTACAAACCCCTGGCACCCAGAGGGATGTGATTTTCTCTCTCATCTCAATAGGGATGGGTTTATATGGAGATACAAAGTGTAATAGGTAGAGATGGGTACTTTGTTTCCATAGTAACACTACTTAAGACACATACTACTAAAGATGATGTCAGCACCACGTCCTGTTTGGTTTAGGTTGCTTTAGGACACAAAGTTGTTTATACATTTGGTGTAGCTGTGTAATAGCTGCGGGAAAAGCCCAGAGCACTGGCTGGGCAAGAACTGCCCAATTGTTCACAAAGTCCTGGATTTTCTTGGGGTGTACAGAGAGCAGCAACCACTAGGACACCAGTTCAGATGACCCAGCACAATCACACCAACACTAAACACAACAAATTGTCTTCGTGCAGCCTGAAAAAGTTGTCAGCAGGTCACAGCACTGACTGTGCAAAACCTCAGGACGGCAGGATCTCAGTTAGGTAGCATATTCTCCTATCATCCCAGCACAAGGATTTTGAGGTGCACATCACCCATGGCAAAGCAAATATGTGCAGAGGAAAAAAAACCAACTCACAGCCCTTCGTAACTTCTGTCTTTAGAATCATTTCCTTCTAAATGAAGAGCTGAAGGTCAGTTTGACATTGTAGGCAACTACGACACAGCAACCAAACTTCTGAACTTCAAGTTCTTTCCCCTCAGAAGCACTGATCAGAACGGGCACCTCACTGCACTAGTGGAGAGCTGTCAAAATGACGAATTATTCCATTTCAGTGACCACACAAAGTCGCTCAAGACAATCAAAATTAATGATTCTGCAAATACATCCTTTACAGTTGCTGGTGCTTCTGCTCATACAGAAGAGAAGCTTTTTTTTTTTTTTAAACTTTTTTTATAGCACAGAATCTTAAATACTTGTTACCAGATTTCCCATCATGAAGAGAAACATTTAATAAAAGCAAGATACATCATTCCTAAATCAAAACCATACAGTCTGCTATTGCTCTGTGTCCATCAATGTGCATTTTCCAGCTCCTGTCTCCCCTCATGAACTTCAGCACGAAGCAGAAATTCATCATGTCACAAGATCCTTTCACACCCATAAAAGTCCTTTATACTTTGCTCACTCAGATGCTGACTTAAGTGTATAAAACCAGTTCAAAAAGCAATTTCAAACAGAACCTGAAGGACCATGATAAACTTACCCATTTTCTCACTTTTCTGACATTCTCTAGCCCAAAACAAACCAGTGACAAACCATTTGTCACTGATACTTGCCTGAGAACTGACAATGGAAGTACTTTGATTACAAATACTAAGCAGTTTATTTCAGAGCTAAACTTCAGGAGTAAAACAAATACAAAATATTTGTCACTACTGACTTTCCAGTCTACCATTCAGACTGGCCTAACGTAACCTTTAGAAAACGCAAGCCAGCGCTACACCCAAAGTTCCTTGTACTTCCTATTGGAAAGAGTACACCTTCTCCTCAGCTCTGCACGGAAGCAAAGCCATTAGAGATACAGAAAGAGATTCTTGAGATGGTTCCCGCTTCCCCCCAAAATTATGTAAAAAAAAAGAAAAGGAAAAAGTATTTTCTTTATGATGAGGTCAAAGCTTTCTGAGGGAATCTGTGAATTTTCTGGGGACGTAAGAGAGATCTACATTCTTGGTGCTCACATATAGCCTCAATGAAGTTGCTTGGGATCACATTCAGATCATTTATTACAGATCTCTTGATGACATGGGGCACTAGGCTCTGCACACTGAGTAGCAAGTGGTCTGAACCACCCCTGACATTCCACACCTCAGGGACCACGTCCAGTCACAGTGGCCCCAACAGGCACAGATAGAAATCAGTAGCAATAAAGCTCTTAGATTCTTGGCATCTTGATTCTCCACCTGTAAACCAGGCAACTATCTCCCTTCAATATCTTATAGCCACATTACGCAAATAACTGCATTAAATCCTGTGAGTCGCTTGTCTCTTGCACTGTTACGGACCCGAACTAGGAAGACTTTCCTCAGGGCCAGCTACATCCTGAGGTAACAATGAAACTGTTCAGCAAGAAGGAAGATTCACATACAGAGGAAACTAGTCTTTTGTTAGCTATAGAACTTCTTGCAAACAGGAGTAAAACATCATTTAAATTTATAGCTTTGTCCTTAAAAACTACCTTCCCTTCTGTGGCTAGTTTTCCCATACGGACATCCAGGATCTTCAAGGGCATGTTTTCCTTTGAGATCTTTGTGTTCTTACACTCCTCTTCAGATGGTGGGATGAGAAGAGCTGCCTTCACACTTGACAGAAGCCTAAAATAACATGACTCTGGGGGGGTGGGGAGCAGATTCTCATAGCGGTTTGAGGGAAGAATACTGCCTAGAAGAGGAGACTTGGACTTCTTGCAGAAGAAACTCGCACTCATTGTTTTGTACCTCATTGACAGAAACAGGTCTGCGTTCGCAGCCTTGGAACACTTTCTATGTACGTTCCCAGGAAACAGAACTGCCACCAAGAAATCCCTGAGCTCCCCTCGGTGCTTTCTCCTGAATACACACAGAGCTTGGAGTGCTGGGGAAGCACTCGGGTCCAGAGAGGTACCAACCTTAAAATTTATATAGTGTGAACTTTGGCAGCAAGTTACACTGGCTCAAAAAAACAGCCTGCAGGGGAGGGGAAAAAAAGACTCTAAAACCCCAACAACCCAACCTGTTTCTCATTCCAAAGCTAGCGTTAGAAAAGAATAAAAGAAATCCCCAGGGAAATCACATGTCTATCCTGTCCTTGCTTTTACTGTCTTTCCCAGTTGTTACCAGATAGATTTCCAAGCAGTAGTGTGGAAGAATTCTGTGTAGCCGGCAACAACCTATAAATCAGTATGTTTTCAAACACGGAGCTGTTCCCGTACATTGCACCCAGCGGCTGCCAGCGCTCTCCGAGCCAGAGCCTTTCACCTCTCTGACTTCACGCTCCTCCCGTGAGCGCAGCGGCCAAATAACCTGCTGGCGGAATTCAGGAAAGCTGGAGGAAACTGAGGAGAAGCTGCAGCAGCAGAGTGGAGCTTGTGCCGAGTGCCCAGCCCCGGCTGCTGCGATGCAACCCCTCCTCCCGCTGCTGCTCGGGAGCGTTCGCCTGGAGCCGGGAACCGCACACGGCTGAGCTGGGAAGTTTGAGCATGGCTCTGAGAAGGCTGAGAAGCTGGAGGTCACAAACTCCTGTCGACCTGGGAGCTGACTCGTGTTCTAGGAGCCTTCTACTTCCCAAACCCTTCATCTGCACCGAGGACGGCGAGGGCACGGCTCAAAGGCACCTGGAAGGATCTCTTTTTGGATTCTGCTGCTGTTAGCAGAGCTCTGCAGACCTACTCCTACTCACGCAGGAAAATTCTTCAGAACAACAAGATACTTTTCGAAGCGGGGAGTGGAAGGAGGCACTTTTTCTCCCCTCCTTCCCTGTTTGAGAGAAAGGAGTTGCCCAACCTGGTCATGAGACTTTGCCACACTTCCCAAAGCAGGCTCCTGAAGTTCTGACACTGCACCACTGAGAGCCTAGGGTAGCGTAGTCGAGAACAGCCCCCCAGCAGCACACCCCTGACTGCTGACAACCTGGTAGGCACAGGAGATGGAGAATGAGGTTGGCAAATCAGTGGACAATCAAATGGACAAATACATGTAATAATATGGAAGTTTTCTTTGTCTATCTTTGCTTCTATTCTGCTTCCTTTTCCCCTAATGTGTCATGTATTTATCTCTATATTGATTTAGCTGTGCTGTTAATTCTCTCTTACCCTCCCCTCCTCAATTTAGAGTTACAATAATGGGGAAATCAGAAAGTCAAATGGATATTGTGGAAAAATCAACTACATCGGGGAAGAAATCCTGGGGCTTTGTGGCAATCGGTCTGGCTGTCTTGCTGCTCCTCATGACTTGTGCAGTGGTCGCCCTGGTGATCCTCTATGCCAGCAGCAGAGGTAAGGAACCTGACGATAATTCTCCTCTTCCCTCTGCAAACAAGATGTAAGTCTTTTTGCAGAGCTTAACGAAAACAAAAAATACACGGAGAGGGTGAGGTCACCTCCGTGAGAGACGTGGCTGTCTCTGCTTTGTTCCAAGCTCATGCACAGAGAGGGTTATGTTGCATTTTACTTCGTTCTTAAAATATGTGATGTAAGTTTCTATGCTTTTAATTAATTCTGTGCATTTTACAAAATTCAGCATTGTTTTGACAAAGGTAAAAAAAAAAAAAAATGTTGCACTATTGTTATAGGGGAAGGGGTTTCTCTGTGCAAGCTTTGACATTTCCTCATTTTATAGAAGCCGGAGTCAAGATTCATTATTGCCAGGAGTTATAAAGCAACAGCTGCTTAGCAGGTCTAAAGGCGAGAGAGCTTGATACAATGTGAAAGCTTTTTCTAAAAACAAAATACAAAAAAAAAAAACAAACCAGAATAAATACACAAAAAGTTAATGTGCTGCTGAGGAAAAGGAGACTTTCTAAATATTGCATCAGTTGATCTTTAGGTGAAATTTGTTTCAGTGACTTTGATGCATGTATCCTGCCAGGAACCTGACAATAAGGCGTATAGTTTTCAGGGGCTTTGCCTAAATCTGTTCCCTGCAGAGCGTGCTTACTCTCAAAAGCGAAGTTTTCCCACTGGCACACCAAATGCAAAGTCGTATTTAAAAATTCTGTGGAGCAATTGAGAGGACTGGTGGCAGCGCCTGCCTCATGTGTGGTATATCCACGAGTGTCTCATGGATTCAGAGCTTTGTTAAAACACTGGAGACTAAAACTAAGAAGTAGGAATAGCACAACAGAGGCGAGGTGCTGCTTTCTCCTTACAGTCCCTCGGCAGCTCCTGCCTGCAGGGAGTTGCTTGTTTCAGCACTTGCAAGCAAAAGACTGCACAATTCTGAATAATAATTCATGAGAAAAGCCTTTTCATCATTTACTCCTTTTGCTTCCAGCAATTGACCGTTACCAGTATTTGTCCCAGTGTTAGAGGAGATCTCTGAGCATTTGATATTCATAACACTCATCACAAAGTTGCTTCTATTAGCTCAGGAGGAAATTCCCCAGAGCTAGGTCCTAGGGTAGGAGTTTCTGTATCAAAATACTGAGCTATACAGAATTTTGTTGCTTGCATGCAGGAAGGACTTGAGAAATCTGCTCTACATCTTCCTTCTTAGGTTCAGGCAAATCAGAACTCAGGTATTATGAATACTTGCCCAGATGTTGGTCTCATCCAAATCCACGGGAAGGGCGTGCACATAAAGCAAGTGCTAACTATTACATTTCTTTGCTGGAAGGCTTTTCTGTGAGAAAGCAATTCCAGAGTCTAAATATTTTGCAGGCTCGTGTCATCAGTTAAACTCTCCTTGGAAAGATTTCCCGGATTCAGCCTTTGCTCAGCTCAAGGTGCCTGCTGAGCTGCTCGGCTGCTGGCCCTGCACAGCCCCCAGCTCCTCCCGGCTCTACTCTCACGCCTCAAGGGAGGGTTGTTCAGCACTGACCTAGAGTCTGTGTCTGCCTCTCTGTTTACACTGCACATAGTTGAACTACTGCACTAGGACGTTACGATGCAGTTTACACCCTCGAGCAGCCACAAGCTTGAGAGAATTCACAGGTAGGAAGTGTAGCTGCGCAGCATTCTTGTACTGTTAACAAGATTGTTAGCTATCCTTGGGATTCTTCTGTTTCTAATTTCATTCAGATGTTAGTTTTGAAATGTGTATGGGACGCTGGATTGTTTACTAAGAGCAGATTCAGATTTGCCACCTCATCTTTGTACATCCTTTATCAGAAAGACACTCCCCAGACAGGCTTCTGAAAAAGAATTCTGTTTAGCTAATGAGAAATTAAAAGGATTACCTGTCCTGTTTTACTTTTTTTTTTTTAACCTCTGAAAATATACACAGCCTTTGTGGTGTTCAGAAAGTATGTTTTTGTTCTGTTTGTATGTAGCTCACAGGAAAGCAGCGTGGTGCATGGAACAGGCCTCTGGTTAGAGCAGTGCTGCCTGTGATGTGTGTTCGTATCAACTGCAATTTTTATCTCTACACCCAGACAACAAACACACTGAAGCTCTTGCAGCAGCACAGTTCTGGAGTTCTAGAAGCAGTTTGGGGATTTTTGACATCCAGAGAAGTTTTCATACCCATAGAACCTCATCTAAATAAGCTAAAAGAAAATGCAGTAAGAATAGCAGAGTAATATTTGGGTGCTCCTGGAAAGGGAAGCAGACAGAACTGAAGTCATGTGGTCCTGAATGTGAATACGCCATGCTCTCAATCTTTCCATCACACCCACACACACTTCGTTGCAGCCTTTTCACAGCTCACTCAGCTCTGTTCTACGAATGTTTACTGACTCCAGATCTCATCCCTAGTGGGAAAGGTTACAGTCTGAAGAACATTTCTACACTTATTGCAGCTGACACAGCAAGTCACAGTCAGTGACTTCTCCAGACAGCTTGGTTAGGACACAAATCTCACCTAATTGCTGGCCCTGGCTGCTCAAAAGTCACATTATTAGTTTAATTGATATTTTATTCGCTTTCTGGCTTCTGAGTTTGTAGCGTTTCTCAAAAGACCACAGCTTATTTTTTTTATGTAGTTTTTTGTGTGCTTGCATCCCCACAGGCTGTCAGTGCTCACCTCAGAGAGGCTGTTGGAAAGCTGGAGAGCGTGCTTCTGCACCTCTGCTCTATCCTGTTAGGCAGGCTACGAACAAATACACACCCTTGAACTACAAAGCACCTTATTCTGGGAGCAGGTTTCAAAAAGCCCTGTGACGCTCCTGCATTTCCTAGGCTGTGAATGTGGTGAACAGGCACTTGAATAATAGATTCACAAGAACCTGCTCACCAAGGGCAGCATCTAAACTGGTCGCTGGCACACTAAGAAAAGGTTGTGGCCGAGGTCTGTCTTGTCTTCTAGACCCATGGCAAGTCATTCTTTGACTTCATGAACGTTCATTACCAAGGCATCTATTGACAGGAGGTAGACAGAGTAAAGAAGAGGCAGCTGACAAAAATCACAATGAGGTGATATTTGGGTGGCAAGACTCTTAAATTATACTCAGATGAAGCTACATAAATGTAAAGCATGAATATGGAGTGACAGGTTGTTCAGAGCTGCAAGAGTGGTCAAATACTCGGTTTACTGATTCTCCTGTGAAATTCTGTCTCAGTTATGCTTATAGATAAGACTATAAATAAGAACTAAGGTGGAATAAAAAGAAACACTTGTGTTATGGAGTCCATTTGAAGACCCTGACACCCGGGCTAGACAGCCCTCAGAAGAAGAAAAGCTAAATCTGACAATGACATTATTTGTTGCAAACAAACAATTTGCTGTGATAACAGCAACAAAGGCAGCCCGCAGTGCTGACAGCGCTTCTGCAGGGGAGGCCTGAGTGAGAAATGGAGACAGTGCTGAAAGGTAAAGCTCACACTCGACTGCCCACAGGCAACTGAGGAGCTAATTGTTTCAGTGTGCGCCGTGCCCAGCCATCTGTGGTCCTCAGAGCACACGGTGGGAAAACACTGAACCCAAACCGTGCTTCAGGGACTGTACAGAGTGATTTGCTTCACTTCTGTTCTCTAATAAAGGAACTTCAATCAGGCTGGGAAAAACAACTTGTATTGTTTTTACAAAGTGATTCAAAAGATGAACTGCTGAGGAGGGTGAACTACAGTGCTCTGCAGATCTTAAGTTGCTCTTCTGTCCTGCTGCTGGTGTAATACTGCTCAGTGGCTCCTTGGGAAGGCAAATTAAGAGCATAGAATTCTCTACAGGTAATCCAGTAGGGTCTAAAGCACATCCCAGCTCTGCAGTTTTTCAGGTGAGCAGTTGACCTCTGAGGTATTGCCCGAAGTGCCTATTTCCCCTGATTATCTCCATCTGAAGTAGTCCCACAGCTAAGGTCATTTTCTTTAGCTCTGCTGAAGTTTACCTTCCCTTATCATTTCTCTGATGATGCTCTGTCAGACTGGAAGGGAGGAAAACCTTCAGTCTGCAGAGGGTTCAGTGGCTCTTCACTACTAACAAGACTATCCAGAGAGCAAGAGGATGTCAGGCTTAATGAAGTAAAAGCGAGTTTGAGAGGTGCAGATGACAGAGCCTCGCTCCAGGAGGCAAAAAGACCCAGCAGATACATTATGAAGTAAAACAAGGCAGTGTTGGTCATCTCTCAGAGTCAGGGTGGCTCACTTCTTTGTCAGGAATGGTACTGAGGCAGAAGAGAGAATGGATAGAAAAACAAAGGAGCCACTTTTAAAAGTAAACTGAGAGCCCCTCACCAGCCATTTCTAATTATTTGGTTTTGTGGCAGAGTTTCAGAGCTCTGAGTGTGCAACCAAGGTTTCAAAACGGATTTGGCTCCCCTGCTTATGCAGCTCAATTACATCTTTGCTGTCACAAGGGCTTTTTGAATGTGCAGAGTTAGAATCTTGTTGAAAATAGTTTAGGAAACTCCTAAAATTGAGCTTAGCTTCATCTAGTGCCAAAAAAAAAAGCTAAGCCCCTTTATGTGAAGCTTCCCATTGTTCCCTGTGTTTTGCTCATCCCCTGCTCAGCTCACCCAACACTACGCTGTAATAAGGCCTGCGGTTATTCTAATGCAGATCTGCTCCCACGCAGCACGACGGCACTCGGCTGAACCCTGGGTCTTACATTCTCCATCACAGTGGGGGCTTTTTATGTTGTTGCCACTGATGAAGTTCAAAGCCCTCTTTTCTTCCCTACTGTTTTATTTCTATCTGAATTACTGTAATCTTGTTTGCTCGCATGTAAAACACTTATTTTCATTGGAAGGGTTTTTTTTTTTTTTCTTTTGTTGTTCTTTTTTTAAGTAGCTCACTTCTGCAAACATCCTAGAGTAAGAGTTCCTAAGTGGTGGTTTTCAAAGTGCTGAGGAAAGTGATCGATAGGACTGAGCTGAGGTATTAATGGAGCAAAGCTCACCTTTTACTGGAGAGGCGTGCTCATGTCAGACTGAGACAGCCAGCACTAGTACACCCCTTAGCACAGCTCGTTTGGCACTTGGAGTGCCAAGATGCGTTGAGATCTCTGATAAGGACTTCCCCAGACTTTTCCAGGCTCATCTCAAAGGCAGAGCACAGACTTGAACATAGGCCCAGAGTCTCCGTTACCTATATAATCTATAATTTATCTGCTTTCCTCTCGCTGCAGGCTCTCGCTACGGCACCAATTCAGGCAACACGTGTACCACCCCCGGATGTGTTACCGCAGGTACTGATCCTTACTGTGAATGCTTATTGCAGAGGGGATGGTTTACATGTGGTTGGTTCCGCTGAACCTGAATAAACAGCAACTCAGGCTTTAAGACTGGAGGAGCAGAAAAGGGACGAAGTTTCCCCTTGGGCTGGATGCACATTGCTAATTCTGTCAAAGGCAGCAAGTTCGGCTGTCCTCAAGTACGGTTCTGTGAGTAAACACTGAGCAAAAAAAAATGCAAAACCAAACCATTTCTTACTTCTCCCTCATATACTTGGTCACCAGTAATATCATTTCTAAATGCACATCTGCTGTCAAATGCTTCTGTGCATTTTTAAGGAGAAAATGGGATCCTTTGAGTCATAATATGTGAGAATGAGTCTTATCCATTATAAGGAAGGTGTCACCTTGCCAAGCAAGGCTGCCTTCTTGGCAGCCTTTGGTAGTCCCAGGGATGACTGGGCAGTCTGTGGAATTCAACTCTCCAATTTTGATACCTAGCTGCTAGAATAATTCAGAATATGGACCCAAGAGCTGACCCTTGCAAGGATTTCTACCAGTATGCCTGCGGGGGCTGGCTGAACCGGCACGTTATCCCAGAAACCAGCTCCAGATACAGCATTTTTGACATCCTGAGAGATGAGCTGGAGATCATCCTCAAAGGTAAGAATGAGGCTACTCTATCCTCAAGTATGCACTCCTGTTTAGTTTCAGACATTATTTACTGCACATTATACAGAGAAATAAACTTCCAGAGAAGCGCCGATTACGAGTTTTTTCTCCAGTCCTTTAATCTCTACATCTCTTACTACACCCATTTTGTGGGAACATCCAGTTTCCACTGAAAAATCAGTCATAGGTGACTTGGTACTAATTTCAAAAAGCTGCATGTGTGTCCTCCTTCCTGACACTTCTTCCATTAATAGCTCCTTAACAGCGCTGAAGAGCACTCTAGTTTCACAGTAATTGAAACCAACCATAGCCAGTATTTATCACAGTCCTGAATTTGCCGTGTTTTCTATGAAAAGATCAAAGCTCTCCAGGGCAAAAATCTCACCACAATGGTTCCTTCCCCAGGTGTGCTGGAGACTTCGGATCAAGGGGACCGAGAAGCATTTCAGAAAGCTAAAATACTTTACAAGTCATGCATGAATGAGAGTGAGTCTCTTCTTGTTCCATTGATTCTCTTGTTCCACGCCAAATGTGCAAAAGTACCGATGCACTTTTAAACAAAAGTCCGGCCAGTATCTATCCAACCTGCACGGCCTTGCCTGGAAAGCCAATCTTCAGATGAACAAAGATGCCTTGGAACATCATTAAGGCTTAATATAAACATCCTGGGATGGCAAAAGGATGGATGTTGGTGCAAAGCCTTCCCTTCTGAATGCGAAAACTTGTCCTACTTCATCCTTCCCAAACCAATTCAGTCAAAATCAGGACTGAAGTCAGCAGAAGTCTTTCCATTACTTCTGTGAAGACTGATGTACGAGACAGATGATTTCATGATATCTTTTATTTTCTTCTGTGACAAATTCAATTTCAGTTCTAAACTGTTAGGCATGGTACCTATTGTTGTTCCCCCACCCCATGAAAACAATATACTATTTGTTTTTCCTCTCTCAGGTCTTATAGAGCAACGAGATTCATCGCCTTTGCTAGAGGCCTTAGCGATGGCTGGAGATTGGCCAGTCGCTTCTGCAGACTGGAATAAGACCAAAGGTAATGCTGTGCCTGAGAGAGTTCAGTGGTGTTAAATCAGAATTATTTACTGCTCTCAGGGGGCTACTGTCATTGAATTAGAGCCTCTGCTTTAGCTTTTTCTTCGTAAAGAAAAGTCACGGTATCGTACCTATTTAGCACACAGGGATCTGTATAAATAAGGTAATATAAATTTAATCTCCATGTTATAAGATCTCATTCATGAACAGTGCCCATTTTAAGACAGTTAGAAATCTAAAGGACAAACGTAAATGAAAACAAAAGCAGTATAACTCTTATAGCTCTGTTCAAAAGCTTGCATGTTAATTAGGGTTTGCAGCATAACTGCCTAACTAGGCAAAATCTGGACCATTTATACAGTGCATAGGCAATTACATACATATTAATCATTTACTGATTACTTTATTACTCACTAAGACAGATAAGGCTAGTAAGAACAGTTTAGAAATTTCCAGCCACTGAAGGAATGTCCTGTACAAAGAGTCTCACATCATGTCCCATCTGATTCTAAACAATTTCAGCAATAAACTTGCAAGCTATACAGCAACACCAGTCCTGGTGCATATCAATCAATGATTTATATTTTCCCTTTTAACTCCCAGAGGCAAGTTGGAGCATGGAAGAAAAACTCTCCATAATGAACTCCAGATTTAACAAACGTGTCCTCATTGACATGTTTGTGTGGAACGACGACCGGGATTCCAGCAGACACATCATTTATGTAAGAAAAAAATAATTCAGGCAATTATCTATAAGCCAGACTCATAAAACATAGTTATTTACAGTTCTAAACCCCAAGTGGCAGATCTGTCTCAAGGGTCCTATTGGGAAACATTTTATGGCAGCATAATTTTTGTTTCAGTTAAAGAAATAAAAATCAATGGACCTTTGCTGATTTACAGCATTGAATGGTTGTAAATTCTCGTGCCTTGCAAAGTGATGGTGATGTAGCAGGAAGCCGTGTTTTTAAATCATATAAATACTATTTCAGAGGTTATGCATGGATCCTTTTGCATGAAGTCTAAGCCCTCAAGTCAAGCAGCTTCTTTTCTAAGTTGATTACATTTATTCTTAGAGCTCAACGGTTCCTGGAAGATTTTTGCTTAATAACCCATGCTAAGAATCCATCTTGCCCTTACCTAGAAATCCAGAGACAGAAGTTGTGCCTTCCACCTCACCCCAGTCTCTAGAAAGCTAAAGCTGTTTGCTGAGAGTGCAGCAGTGTCACTCCAACGCCGAGAGGCTGGCACGTTGCAGTATTTCACATTGCTTTTCGAGGATACCTGTGGACAACCCCAGTTCCTGTTCATCACTAACTAAAGAAATGTGTCATTTCCTTCAGATTGACCAGCCAAGTTTGGGAATGCCGTCCAGGGATTATTACTTTAATGGGGGCAATTATCAAAGAGTAAGTATTCCCTCTAATTTATCTACTATTTGCTACTAAAATAACTTTATTATTTATCCCTTTGAGTTTTAGAAAACTCAACTATATGAACTTTCATGTTATGGAACAGTAAGAATTAGACTGTGCCATTCTCTGCTGCGTGTGATGTGATATTGTGATTTACATGGAGCAGGAAGAGCTGTATTAATGGAACAGACACTGACCTAGTAAGAATCTGCTGCCACTTACTCTCCCCTTTCTCCAAAATTACATGAAAATTGTGAGATTTTGTAGCAGCTCTCCTCTGCCAATGCTCAGAGCAAAAATGTGATGGTTTCTGTAAATACACAGAAAGCTAATGAAAGTGTAGCCAGGTAATTGACCAGTTTAAGATGAAGATACTGCTTTAGTGCATTATTTCCCTCAGTTGTGTTGCACTAACAAAGAGCACTTGCAGCCTAACATCAAACTAATTTTGCTAACGCGAACAGAAGGGAATACAGAGGGACAACAATCAGCATTTTAGACTCTTTTGTCTAGGGGTTGTAAAGGCAGATGAAAACATCAGTGAGACAGTTTTCTTACTTCAATGTACTTGACCATATTCTCATATCTAACAGTCTAAAATACAGTCCTGTTTTCACACCTCCTGGACACCTTTATAAGCTGCCAACTTCTGTTAATCTGTTTCATGATATAAAGCAACTCAGCGTAGTGTTGGGAACTGCAGATAGCTGCTGGAATTAGGGTTCTGTTCCGCAAGTTTCATCTATACAGTGGCAGTTACAGTAGAAAAGAGGAATATTTATGCATCACTGCATGGAAGTCAGATTTAGATTGACTTGGAAGAGGTAGAAAATCAGGTACAGTAGATAGACGATCCTAAATTAGCAAAAGAAAACCAGTACTTCTTAACACAGGTTTAATTTGAAGCTATGAAGAAGAAAGGCTAAAGCTGTGTTTTTAATCTTAATGAATGAGAAGGGAGACACAACCCCTTTATATTTGCTATTTAACAGCTCACTTCCCACAAACAATGAACCAAGCCGATGACCCAAACTCCCCCTGTGCTTAGTCCAGCATCTTTTGGCAAAACTCCTGCTGAGGCCTGGGGGAGTCTGGCCTGATTAGGGCCTCAACATTCGGCCTAAAAAAAACAAGTCATCATAATTTAAGTGCCCAGACTCAATTTCACAACAGTTACTGTATTTATCTGGTTTTCAAGATCTATGGAGGAAGAAAAGTATGCAAGAAGAATAGGTAGTATTAACCTTTCCTGTATCAGAGATCAGTACTCCCTCAGCAGCCAAAAAAACCCTAATCTTTTCAAGGCCCATTCTGAGGCATAAATCACAGCCATACCCTCCCAGTAGAAATAAAGGTATCACTGGGAACCATCTGAGACAGAGCTTTTCTTTCAGATAATAAAGACAGAGTTTAGAAGATTGATGGCATTACTTTCAGAGAACTTAAACCTTCCACATTTACCCTGACGCTTTGGCTGATAGGGATCGCCGTTCCCAGAGCATAGCTCAAGGCACAGAGCTCTTTTTGCTCAAGTAGTTGTAGCTCAGAACACTATGGAGTTGGATCGCAGAGGGAAACAGAAAGTGTTGCTTTCACTACATATTTTAAGACTGGCAGCTCCACTGGATGGTATTCCAGGGTCTACTGAGGTCCTAGGTATTGCTGTAGTAGGGAAAAAAAACAACAATATAGGATAAAATGGAGTGGGGAGGGATTGCATTTGGAGGCAAGGGCAGAGACTGTGACCTCTGGGCCTAAATCCTTCCGTGCAGACTGTTAACCCACGGTAACAAAAAAGAACAGTTTGCTGGATGGGAAATGCTAGACAGAAAAACTGCTCTTCAGTGCCACCCCTGTTCTGTTCCTCATGCTCAGGTGAGAGAGGCCTACCTGCAGTTCATGATCACCATCGCCAAAATGATCCGGGAAGACAAGAATATGTCTAAAGATGATTCCTTTGTCCAGGAAGAAATGGCAAAGGTTATGGAGCTTGAAACAGAGATTGCAAATGTGAGTGCAGCAATCGAGAACTTCTCAGGGTGTTGGGTGGGGGGGGCAAGGAGTGAGGGGGGAAGGGGAAGAGTCTCCTGCTGGTTTGTGCAGCAGTTTTCAACACAGCAAAAGCCCCTGGCCTAGGAGACACCAGGGGGAGGAAGACTTGTTGTGCCCTGAGGAGCCCAGACATCCAAGCCTCGGTGGGCATAGTTATGTCTACTGCATAAGCTGCGGCTCCTCTAGGCCTGCCATGGTTATTTTTGGAAGACTCCTGAAGCAGAATAATCTACCTTCTGCTAAACATACATTGCGATAACACCAGGACCACCTCACCTGCACCCTTAGAAGTCTGTAGCACCCTAAGGATCTCCAAGAGCTTAAGGAGGATAGAGGGAACCACTTGCCTCAGTGTATGAGTGAAACATTATTGAATAGGGGGAACCTGAGCTCCTGTACTGAAATTTAGACAGCAGCACTGGACACCATCAAATGAGCTTTCTTTTCCAAAACAAACTGGTGTACTTGTGTATTGTTTGGATGTGTATATGCACACATGCATGGGTGTGATTTCAGCCATTGACACATCAGTTGATTCTAGTTAATAACCTTGTGAATGTCTTCAGGCAACTACCCCAGCAGAAGACAGACATGATGTGACCTTGTTGTACAACAAAATGACCTTAAGAGAGCTACAGGAAAAGTTTGCTTTGAACGTAAGTGTTTCCTGATACTTTCAGCCTCCTTTTATTACCACGCCTGTTGAAAATAGCTTTGTGAATTTATTAGTGATGCAGAGAGGTATGAAATCTTTCCCATTCTTATCTTGTCTTCAGATTCTCTTAGAAAGCATTTTTCTGCTGAACAACACTGCAAACACATTCAGTCCCATAGACTGTAAAAAGTCCAGACAGTTACTAAGGCACTTAAACACCTGGCATTGGTGCATGTCTTTGTTTGCCTAGGAATTTAACTGGACCTTCTTCATCCAAGGTGTCATGTCTTCAGTAAGTGTGCAGGTTGACCCAGAAGAAGAGGTGGTTGTATATGGCATACCCTACCTGCAAGAGCTGAAAGCAATTATCTCGAAGTACTCAGCAAGGTAAAGAAACTGGAGAACAATCAGGACAAGTCATGGAAGTATCAGGGAAATGTAAATCATTTGGCCCGTTTGTTAGTTCTGCCAGAGCTTCTTTAAGAAAAGTGACACCGCTTTACTGTAAAATGTGGCAGAGGTCATTGGCTTTCTTACCTCCTCCATTTGGAATTAAGATCCCCCTCTGACTGTCTGCACTAGTGTTGCTCTTTAGAGGATTAAGCTCAGCTTTGCTTTCCCACACAGCACCATCCAGAACTACCTCATCTGGCGACTGGTGATCGATCGAGTCAGCAGCCTGAGTCGGCGTTTCAAGGATGCTCGGGCCAGCTACAGGAAGGTATTTTCCTCTCTTCCTAAAGAGACCATAGAGCACAGTCCTAGCAGAGAGTCCTACCATCACCAGCTCAAGTCCTCGTCGACACAGGGACATTATTATGCCATGTAATCCCCAAACAGATCCAAGAACAGTGATCACAACAGTGGAAACCTTTGTCTTTGGTTAATCTCCTCTTCAGGCAATGATTTAGGAGAGCGATGGGCAGGCAGAACAAAGCCCTCGGTGTTCTGTGTTGCAGGCACTCTATGGGACCACACTGGAGGAAGCTCGCTGGAGGGAGTGCGTGAGTTACGTCAACAACAACATGGAGAACGCGGTGGGGGCAATGTACGTCAGGGAGGCATTTGCTGGTGAGAGCAAGAGGATGGTATGTAGTTTACCCTTCATACTATTACATCTACAGTGCCCGTTCCCCGCCATCTGACCTCCCAACCTGTTTTAGCTGTTAGAGACACCCATCAGCCAAGAGTCGGAGGGCACAAGAACTCGTTCATGACGCTCTTTTAAATGCTGGGTACCATGGTTTAGAGCATAGAATTTGGGGATGTCTTCTTTCAGTAGGAAGCTTTTCATCCCCTTTTAGCTGTGCCTGGGAAAAACAGCATGTAAATGATCAATTTCTTACTGCCTCTCTTTTAGGTCCGAGATTTAATAGATAAGATTCGTGAAGCGTTCATCGAGACTTTAGATGAGTTACAGTGGATGGATGAGGCATCTAAAGAGAAAGCTCGTGAGAAGGTCAGAGACAACAAGGAACTTCGGTATTCCGTCAAGAATACGAAATCTTTGCGATTTTATAGCATTGCTATTCCCAGTTCCCCTACAAATGAGGGGAAAAAACATTGATGTTCACTGTGTGGTCACCCACTAACCCTTTACATTGTCCTTTTCTTTTCAATCCTTTGTCAGCACACAGCAAGAGGAAAAAAAACCAAAACACTAAATGAGAGTTGAGTCCAATCAGATGGTGCTGCAGGGTCCGTCAGTTTATCATAGTGGTGGGACCCCAGGAGATGAGAGGAAGATTTTTTAAACTCTGACTAGGCAATAGGGTGAATTTGAATAAGATCTTTAAACATTTGTATCCCATTTCTCACAAACAGGTGGACAACAGCAAGAAAATATTTGAACTATTGTATGTATTGAAACTTAAAAAGCACAACACAGCAACAAACCCCACAATTAAGACGAAGCATTAAACTCTTTTATTCTAGGCAATGGCAATTAAAGAACAAATTGGCTATCCAGATTATATTTTGGAAGATCAGAATGAAAAGCTAGATCAAGAATATGCCAATGTAAGTATGCTCTGCGTACCCCAGTTTAAAAGCCTACACTTATTTTCTTGCCACTTGCAATACTTACAAGTGTGCAGCTGTCATTGCAAGTGACTGGGCAGCGTAAAAATTGATTGTGTTGAACATTTTGATAAATAAAAGCCTGCGAAGAGCTAACTATTAAGAGGTACCTTGCTATTAAAACATTTTTTAGAAGATAGACTCAGTAGTGCGAGGAATTCCTCTTTCCACACAGCTAACTAATATACTTGGATATCCGCTTCTTTAGTTAAACTTCAGCGAATACAGTTACTTTGAAAACATTCTGGAAAACCTGAGAGCTGGAGCCCAGAAAAGCTTAAAAAAACTTCGCGAGAGAGTTGACCAAGATACGTAAGTTCCCAGACTGCATGCTATGGACAACCTGAATTTGGAAGTGATGTTTGTTGTTTAAGTCATATGCTATGGAGAGCTGAGAATGCTGCTGTCTGAGATCTTATACGTTATTTTCTGGAGTTAAACAAGTAGTTCATTGTCTCTTCTGGTAGGAATTCAGCCAATTCTCTTAGAGCCTCTCTAATCCTTCATCAAGTTGCTTCATATTCAGATATTACATTGAAGCTACTTAACACAAAAGCAGTGACAGATCTTCCTGAGAGCTCAGCAAGGAGGAGATAAGATAAACAATATCGTGGAACTTCTGAAAACTTGTATTTAGGGGGAAAAAAGGCTTAAAACATTCTGGCCATAATTCTGTTGGAAATATGCCTGCTCTTGGGGAAGGTGAGCACCAGATCCAATTCACGTCCATTTCCAGCAGATTACTTCACACTGCACCTGGTAAAGTATAAATGTATTTCTCAGGAACTTCCTGTCACAGGTGCGAGTTCTGCTGCTTCCTGATCCCTTTGAATCCACAAAAACGTCCTGAGTAAGTCTCAGGTCTTAGCCTATTCATCAGTCGTTACTAACAGCTCCAGGGCGAGCGGTTGGCATCACCAACCAGTAAAACACATCACAGCACATCATCACCAGCACAACCCCTCGGTCCATCAAGTACCGCAGAGTTCCTGCCAAGTCTGTGACACGGATCTGCCTCAGAAGCCCTGGCTTGCGTGGTCAGCAACAAATGCCATGGAATATGACCCGATTTCCAGGGCTATGAGCTAGCCAATCTGGACTCATAATAGCCCAGTTAGCTTCCTGAGCCGGACACCTCCAGCAGAGCTCTCTGGCGAGGCTGCTGGTGAATGCATTGGGAGGGAAGGAAGCTAATGCCAACTTGTGGTGTTCACTAGTAGGCTTCCAGACACCTGGAAATCTCCAGTGAATTACTGATGAGTAATTCACCAAGGGAGTTTTCTGATCTGTGTTACACACAGGTTAGGGGCAATACCAGCACAACTCCCTGTACAAGATACTGTAAACAGGACAAGAGGTGTGGGAAGAAGAGTATCTTAGGCTGATGCTGCTGAATACTTCCCAAGTTGCACGGTTCATTAGAGCAGGCTGACTACAAGCGCATGTCAGAGGTAGAAGAGAAGGGCAGGAGAAAGAAATACACAGAATAAGAAGTTATTAAGGTATTGGAGAGAGTTTTCAACAGCAGCCTACTTAAAAATTACTTCTCAAAGTTAGCACATTACCTATGAAATAGATTGGACTCCAAACACAGACATTTAAAACTGAATAATCAGAGCCAGGTAGATAATTTTTCAACAGACCACTTTGATCTTAAGTTCCAATTTGAGTAACCACCTTCTGCTGCTCAAAAGTCCTCCAAATGCTATTTTGCTTTTGAATGTAAATGATTTGTTTCTTCTCGAGCTCAGGTAGTGTTAAGACGAGCTGGTAAATGGTTGCCACATTCCACCCCAATGTGGCTGCTCAACATTCAAGAGCAAAAGCATTTCTCACTTCAACTTGGCATTAGGTTTGAATGAAAAATGCCCATAAATGAGACACCAGGGATTACTGGTATTAGCATTTTTTTTTACAGCTGTGTTCAAGGGCACCCTTCTTCCCTTCCTCAGACATTTCCTTACATGCAGCCTACATTTTTAACCAGTAATAATTCAATAAAAAGCAGTCTAAAAAAATAAACCATGACTAACTTTTTGTGCAACATTTATTTGTAGATGGATAATTGGAGCTGCAGTGGTCAATGCCTTCTATTCCCCCAACCGGAACCAGATCGGTAGGTCGACAACAGTTTTAATCAGCTACGTGGAACTAACCGATGGGTTTTTGCACCTCTGCTGTCCAGAGGGAAACCTGCTGGGGCCCTTATGGAAATTCTGGGCAAGGTAGAGAGTGACTGCTTGAAAAGATTTGTGCTTGTGTTTCCTGATAGACAGAGGGGCAGCACTCCAGCACACTAGCTGTATAGATGCTACAGAAGTTATAGTGATAAAAGGCATCCCAGACTCAAGAAACCTGCCTCTGCTCACAGGATGTCAGAGCAGGGAGGTTCTGCAGAGTTGCAGAAAGGCTGACCTTTCTTGTTCTTAGCAGAGAGCTTCAGACTTAAGACGTCACGAACCTGTCTGGCTCCCCACACTCCCCGAGCAGGTGCAGGTGGCCAGAAGCTGAGGCTAAGCCTGCAGATGCTGTAAAGTCTATGCTGAATTATGAGCACCTCAAACAGGAGAGGAACCAAATCATTTCTACTAGTAGTACTCACTCCAATTCCCAGAGTGCTGGGAAGATCTACTATCCACATGCTGCCAAATACCATAAGAGGAACAATCCCTGTCTTTTTTAGGCCAGATGGAACTGTATCCTGCTCCCTGGGCACAGGCCAGAAATAGAAAACAACCCAATCAGCCACCACAAGGGAAAACTCAGTTAACTGCTAAAAGCAGAAACATCTAAAGTGTGCTTATTTACCCCTCCAGCCTCATCAAATTGAGCTGGTTTCCATTTTGTAGCTTTCACTTACCTCCACACCACAGATACAGGAAAAGCTGTGACCAGTCCTTCGGTTGTAGCCAGGTACTCCTCAGCTTGCTGGTGCCCATCACCTTAGGGACCTGAGCTGAGCTCAGGCTCCCTATTTATCAGCAGTGCTTTGATGCTGATGGTGATCAGCTGTGAGGCAGCTTGCCGGGCAGGGAACTCGCATCTTAAAGAAGACTGGTTCCTCTACAACTTTGCCTTGGTAAGTGATAGGGAAGTGACTGGTTTAAGTAACTTGGAGATGAAGATACAAGCCAAAAAATCCAAGCACAGCTACCCAGAGTAGTGTAGAAGTCAATCAAATCCTGTTTCTTCCTGTCATTAGTTTGAGGAAAGTCATTTCCCACGCTACTTTTAGTTTCCTGCATCTGTTTATATTTCTCCCAGGAATTGTATGGATATATCATCAAAAAGGGTTTTGTCTCTAAATGAAAGATTTGCTATATAATTTCAATGTCGCTTCTGTAAAAGTATCTCATTAGAATGAATTGCTTGCAGTCTTCATTCCCCTAGAAGTGCAGATGCTTTTCATCTGTTTACAGAGATGGGGTGAGGACTAGATCCCATTGGTTCTATGTAAGGTTTTTTCCAGTAGATCCTACTGTCCCCCTCACACCCCAGACTGGTGTCCAAGTGCACTTGCTGGTCCGTAGGAATAACTCTTTGTATGTTTTACACACCAAGTATTGTTAGTAATCAGCACGTGCTTGCTAACCTTTAATGGAAATAAAGCAATAAAACCTCCATTAGCTCCCCTATAAAATGCTCTCCAACACAAACTATGCCCATCTCCAGAGGGCAGTTACTAAACATTTTGTTCTTGCCCTGCTGCGGCAGGCCTTGCGGACAGACGAGTCTAGAGCTGAAATGCAAATGGTGCCTGGCTCTCCAGCAAGGCGACGGTGTGGTTGCAGATGTGCTAAATTAAACTTTTATTAACCTGTCATTTTCCATTTATCAAGAGAGGAGCAATTTCACATGATGTTGTTTCTGGTCGTTTTATATTTTATGTCCCTTCCCGATCCCCAAACCAAGCAAACAGTCTGTCTGTGAAGTATGCCAAAAATCCAGGGACCTCACGGCATCTTCCGCTCTCTTCCCCTCTCTGCAGTTTTTCCTGCTGGGATTCTGCAGCCTCCCTTCTTCAGCAAACACCAACCACAAGCCTTGAACTTCGGAGGGATCGGGATGGTTATTGGGCATGAAATTACCCACGGGTTCGATGACAATGGTGAGAAGACAACTGAGAAAATATTATTCTTTCCTGAACTAAGCCAGTCACACAAGAAGTAAGCAGATGTTAAAATTAAATCGAGTCAATGACAATTCTCAGGAAAAGGCGTTCCTTTCACAGCAGCATTGGGTCAGAAATGCAACACCGGCAGCTACACTGGCTCCCAAAGTAAAGTGAAATCTGTGAATGACATTCTTGGGACAGAAGAGCTGCCAGCAGTGTCTTGAAATCACAGGAGGCTTTTTTTTTTTTCAACAGGAACCTTTGAAATAAATTGACTTTGTTATCTTTCTAGAATATGTAGAATAGTTCTGGGCAAAAAATCACTTCTGATACCATGAGCCAGTAATTTCTTATACATGGTTTTTTTTACTGTTAATTAATCTGTGCAGTTACACCCAAGCACACAGTACAGCCTCAGACACCTAGCTCTCGAGCGAAGCAGCAGCAGCAGCGTGCTCGAGCCAGAGCTGAGACCACAAACAGCAGAACTGCGACCCCAGCTTCCCCCCTGCTGCGGCAGAGCCGTGGATTCTCTCTGAACCTCAGTTCTGTCGCATGGACACACAGAACATGCACCTCAGACACCGCAGAGGTGGAGGAAAGTTTTGTTACACAACATCTGCATAATCCAATTTGAAATAGCAGTGCTGTAGCTGAAGTCAGGGCCATTCCCTTGTGCCAAAGCAGAATCGACTGGGCTAAAACTATTTCTGTTAAATCTCTGTAGCACAGAGAATCAGATAATTGTTTAGGTTGGAAGAGACCTTCAGGATCACTAAGTCCATGATCGCAGCACTGCCAGGTCACCACTAAACCATGTCCCCTTTTTGCATCTAAATCAAAGGAGGAAAGAGGGAAGTGCAGCTCCAACATTAAAAGAAACCGGTGCTAGTCTGGAAGAGCAGCTGCTCGCATACTCTGGCTCAAAATTTCCATTTTTTCTCGGATTTTTCCTACAGGGAGGAATTTTGATAAAGACGGGAATATGTTTGACTGGTGGAGCAATTTCTCTGCTACGCATTTCAAGGAGCAGTCTCGTTGCATGGTTTATCAGTACGGGAACTACACGTGGGAGCTCGCAGGAGGACAGAATGTGAGTGAAAACAACCAGCTCCACCCACTGGTGGTTAATAGAGAAAAATAATCAATGTAAATGGAGAATCTCTACGGACAATAAGCACCAAACTCCACATACCGCAGGCTAATTGTTCTGGAAGTGAGATGCAAAGGTTGTTTCTTGAAAACTGGGGATACTGGGGTAGCCTGGAAACCCAGCAATATCTCTGTGCAGTGGGGTTAATGGTGAACTGGGCCCACGGGTGCTTTTCTATTCTAACCTACAGCTTTTACCCATTTTGATTTTTATTTTCATTCTCTTCTTTCCCTGCCCTAGCACAAAGTCACTGCTTCCTTCTGTCCCAGACACAACTGTCTGTCTGTGATGTACGACCGTGCTTCAGCTGGCGGTGCGTAGGGCTGCTGATGGTACGGGCTGGCTGGTAAATGAATGATTATTCTTTTACAGATCAGTGGAATAAGCACCTTAGGAGAAAATATTGCAGATAATGGAGGAGTCCGACAGGCTTATAAGGTAACTTTCAAATACACTGTGAGTTAACTTTACCCCTGGGATTCAGCCATGGGGTTACCCATTCTGTCATAAAAAAAAAAATACAATTAAGATGTTATTACCATATTCAAAACCTCAGAGCCTCAATGATCTACCTAGAAGCTTTTGTCCCCATGGATGCAGCCACAGTGCAGGATTGCTGATGGTCTTGCACCCAGGAGAAGACTGCCCAGCTCTCCTAGCAGGTGTACTCCAGTGCTTGATCCTGCCTGCTCCTGTCTCGGGTAAACACGGGCAGCGTGCATCCCTAGGCGCAGTATTAGCTAGGAAAAGGTGAAATACCCTCTGCTTTCTAAAGCCCTTCATTCTGAAAACAGCAGCTACAGCTTCAAACGGCTTGTCACATGGCAACAGAGCGCTAATTTCTTGGCAACACAGTTTGGTGACGTTGTGAAGCAGAGCAACTGGTTTTTTCCAAGTTTATTTCTCTCACGGTTTTCATCTTTGGTCTCTAAAGTGACTTGTCAGGTAGGACATGAAAAGAATAGATGGAAATACCATCTCTTTCCCAAGAGGGATACAGATTGCAGCTGCCAAAATACCTGTCTCAAAAAGCCCAGCTCCTGTTGTTGTTTTCTTCATGTGTTTTATAAACTTTAGGAAACCAACACAAAGAAGTCCCTTCTGCCTTGCTGCTCTTTATGTTCCGTGCAGCTGGAAAGCAGAATAGGAATGGAAGGATTGATAATCTCAGAAGTGCCTGCCTGTTTCCAGGGTAAAAGGTCGCTTCAACCAGGCAGTTATTTCAAACCACAAGAAATGAGGCTGATTTTTCAGAGCACTACCTCCACGCTTGGGGTGAAAAACTATCTTGTTCAGCACGGATTTCTCGGTTATAAACACTCTTGCAATCACCTTCTCTCTCCTGCTCTACCAGGGGAAGGCAGCTCCCAGACTCAGGGAAGTCCAGTATCTTTAATCCTCCAAACCGTGGTTAGGAACAGGAACAGGGTAGTTATCAGCACAAAGGCTCCTTCCACGCGGAGCTCAGGTGTGAGCACGGAATGTTCTTTTCTGTGAATAACCCTAACAGATGTCACCGCAAAACTTCTTCTCCCCGGTGTTTTGAATATGGTAACAGCTCAGGGTGTTTATAGAAGAACATCCTGAATTTTCAGGGATCTAAACTGACGATTCTGACCCTGAGGGATACCATTAAAATTAATTACTCTGTTAAAGTCAACATCTACTCGGTTCTAAAAGCTGATCCAGCTGTGGAAGAGTCGCATGGTGTGACATAACCCGCTCGCGTACAGGATCCTCTCATGTTCTCTGCTGCTGAATGTATTTTTACCCTCAGCTCTTTACTTTGTGTTTCATGTGCTTTGGGACCACCTCAGCAACCAGGAGGATAAGGTAATAGAACGTTTGAAATTAAGCAGCATGAGGACACATTAACTTGTCTCCATTATGTCAATATACCTAAAAAAAGAAAATTGGCCAATTAATGTGTAACAATAACAGGTAATGGATTTAACATTGAGCAAGGTTATTATCTGTTATTTTATAAGCAGTTACCTGAAGAGATAAAAATCACCACCACAGAACTGCTGGAAAAGGCTTAACACTTTATTTCTAGATACAAATTCCTATAGAAAAGGTCATTGAAAGCTGACGATTTTCCTTCACACTGGTCACAAGCACTCAGTCTCCATAGCATTATTGATATAACACAGATCACCAGTTCCATTTAAACATGACTTCAGCAGTGACACTTTGCCTCCCTTGCTTGCTGAGACACAACAGTAAAATGACGACCCAAGGGGGCAGCAGCAGCTGAAGGTCAGCCGGCCAACGGCGACTGCTGCTCTAAACCTCCACTTCCACAGCAGAGTTTGGTATTTTTTTCAGTTTTAGGACAAGTTTCAGTTCTGAGATTACTGTACCTAAGAAGCTGGACGTGAATTATCTTTGTGTTTCACTTTTTTTTCTGCTAGAAAAGCACTTACGATAACAGGTTTTTCCATAAAATTAGCTGTACTGTCTGTAGTAGAAAGATAAAAACCACAAAAATACAGAAGGGAAGACATGCTGGGTTCATATACATTGTGACTACAATCTCTCAGCCCAAAATAACATTCAGAATACCCAGCATGCCTGAACAGGCCATCCTGCTGCTCCTCTGAACGGAATCTATCATCATTTCTAGGCCTACTTAAAATGGCTGGAACGGGAAGGGAAGGAGCCAAAGTTGCCTGGACTGAATCTGTCCCACAAACAGCTTTTCTTCCTCAACTTTGCCCAGGTAGGAACACTCGAATGCAGCCACTACATCCTGTGTCAAAGTATAAATTAGGTTATCTTGAAGATTAGAGAGAAGATCAGTCCCAAGCTCCACCTGGCCAGTGATTCACTATTGACTGCACTCATCAAAAGGCCCTCCAGACAGATGTGAAAAAGATGGTTTAGTGATTAAAGAGTTTTCAGTAACTTCTCTGAGGGCACTACTTGAAACCTGCTGGAGCAAGGAGACAGAGAAACAGGGCATCTACCAAGCAGCACGTCTTGATCCGAGAACTTGATAAAACACAAACTAATTAGTAAATAATTGTATCTCTCTTGCCTCCAACTATATGGTAACAAATTGGGATGGCTCTTAGGAAAAACTTTGAAAATCAGTGAGAAGGTCCCCAAATGGAATTCCCTCTCCCACTAATTATTAATTCTCCTTGTGTAGGTTTGGTGTGGTTCCTACAGAGCAGAATACGCCAGCCAGTCGATAAAGACAGATGTTCACAGCCCTCTGAAATACAGGTGGGTTTCACTAACCCATGTACTAATGGGTAACTTCCTTGTTTGAACAGTACAGCGCAGAGGGAGGGAGCGGCTCGCAGCCGGCAGCCGTATCCTAACAGACAAGGTAAATCTAGACTAACCTTCAGGATTTCACACAGCTGAAGAGCACATTTCTGCACTTGGCCGGGTGAATTTGCCCATCTCTAGAGGATGGACCAGCACCCAGAGCCACTCTGCTTGTTCTAGCATTGCCTTAGTCGAGCTGTGTGTGCCTCACGTGAAGTGTCGCACATTCCGAGCCTGTAACTGAGCAACGAGACACTAAATCACTTCACGGACCTGCCTTTCTGCTTTCCAGAGCAACAATCTCCATCCGCTGTATCCATGTAAGTAAGTTCCGTCTCTTTGTTTAGGGTGATGGGATCTTTGCAGAACTTTGAAGCGTTCTCAGAGGTGTTCCACTGTAAAAAAGGCACGGCCATGCATCCTGTGGAGAAGTGCAGAGTGTGGTAACCAAAAAGAACACTGGGGAGAGTGACGCGCGCTCCGGTGACACCACAAACCCTTCCCACCAACGGCGTGCCTGATCTTCTCCCCCTCAGTCACAGCCAAGGGTAACGGGGCAGCTACTGTTGTGAGGATGGAGGAAACACCGGCACTCGAGCCCTGACAGTCCCAGCGGGGAGTACACGGGGATGGAGGTGACCGACGGGCTGTGCCGGCAGCCAGAACAGAAACGACTGTTGCCAACGACGTCCTGACTGTTATTAAGACACCGCATCAGGGTTACAAAGACTGATTCTTAAATAAATAAAAAAAACAAACAACCAAACAAAACTAACAAACAACTGTATATCTATTTTTTGGAAAGGAACAACAATTTTAGCGTGTCTTACAAGCACGCCTTCCAAGACTCGGCAAACCTGTTTTCGCTGAACCTGTTTTCGCTGAATTCTTTTTCCAGTGTTTCTGCTCGGGTTTCTGGTGCGTTCTTCCCAAGTTGAGGTCAGAGCTCGTGTCAACTCTCGTGCTGTCTGTGTACTTGCACTTCAGTCACTGCTTCGTGGTAAGAGATCGCTGCTTGTGCTGAGGTGTTACAACGTGAGCTGTGCGTTCAGCTGCTGCCGGCTGCTAAGGTAACGCCGAGCCGCGCTCCGGCTCCTCTGCTCCAAAGAACAACACAACATGACCTTCAGATGAGGTATTATTAGGTAGAAAGATCACATTTTTTCGGAGTACAAATTCTGTTGTAACAGTTAAAATCACAGGGTCCTTGCCTTCAGAGATCTATTTAAAACGATGCTTCTTGTAGAAAGTGTATCAAATACTTCTTGCCAAATAGCGAACAAACATGTATCCATGGAAACGATTAAGCTGTTTTTAATCCTGTGCCTTTTCATTTTGCCATAGGCTATTTTTCAGTATTTACACTTGAAAATGTAACAAGCATTAATTTTTAATAAAAAAAATAAATAAAAATTACGGTAGCCAATTCAGCACGCATTTTATTACAGCAAGTTTTGGGTGGCTTTCCTCAGCAAACATTCGAATATAACGATAACATTTTAACCTGACAATGCTTAAGGGTGAATTTTAAATATTCTTCCAGCCAATGCTTTTCTTTCTAGCACAGAAATCACTGGAAAGCAAGACTGTAATGACGAGCGCTTCGCTTACTAAGTGCCAAATCACACCGTTTGTTTGCCTCACTGATTTCGTTAGCACACCGCTAATGAGAGGCTCGATGATCTGAATGACAGGGAAGGAAACGTAAATCGCTGAACAGAAGCAGCTTTGCCGTAAGAGGTGACCCACTGAATTATTCTGACCTGGTTGCATCACCGAATGAAACTCGCCTGATTTTTGCTGGATTTTAGCAGGAGAAAAAGTGTTGCACTTCTGATTCTTTTCTGTGCTGCACCTCAGGTGACTCTATACACAGAACTCTTCAAGGGAATGTGACCTGGAATTATGCTTTGGGTTTGGGTTTATTTGAGTGATGGCTGTTACCAAGAGCTCCACCTGACCTCAAGGCAGATTAAGTGGAAGGAAAGGGCAGCTTTTACACATGGGAATTGTTGGATTCACATCTAACTGCCTGAAAACACTAGGACTGACCCGCACTAACATAACAAGAGATAATATATGAAGGAAAAAAATGATGAAGTAACACAAGCTATAGATTGTCAATATGAACAGTATCACAAACTCAAGGAGAGAATCAGGCACAGTACCTTTTACATACAACTGAACTCATACTTGCACCTCGCACAAGCCTATTGATGCAAAAAGGCAACTTGACTACAACTAGGGAGGAACAGAACACAGACAGTCCTTTCCAGCTTCAGTTTTGCTTAATACTTCATGGTCCTGGGTTTCCTTACCAGATGCAGGTGTCTTCATTGCACTGTAAGAAACAGAGAAGTAATAAGGGAGGGGGAAGCTGGGTATGTGGCCCAGTATATTCCCAACGTGCTGGACAAGTCCCTTGCTCACAAGGCAGGTCACACAGTTACACACAAGAACAAAAAAGAGATTATGGAAGAGGAGTCAACCAAAGCTGTGACCAGTAACACACTGCTATTAACTGTTTCAACTGGACTCTTAACAGCTACAAGGATACTACAAATATTACACTAGTATTAACTTGGCACGTACTCCTCGGGGAACAGAAACGGCCCTAGGGCTGGCCAGGTTTGCACATGATCCTTCTCTAGAAGTACCAGTTCCTTTGTTACCTCGTTCACAGGTGAGCGTTGGCCTTGAGAACTGCTGCCTTTTGTCTTTGTTCACTCGCATCTCAGCAGAGGGCCTGTCAAACTGCCTGATACTCGAGTGCCAGGCGGCCGCTGCCTACCGCGAGGGAACTCGGCGCAGTGAGAAGGGGAGATGCGTGGCAAGCAGGGGAAAGGGCACACCGCCGCGCAGAGGTCGGGGGGAGGAGGGTCGCACGGCTGACAATTTAATTACTCTGCAAAATCATTAAGCTCTGGGGATGTGCCATTAGAAGTTCTGGCGCATGCAACTGCTAAAGGGATAATTAAGACGTGCCTGGGAGGTTTTATTCCAGGCTATTATTCTGGCACATGGAAGTTACTTTATTTTTTTTGTGTAAGTTTATTACGCCTCCCACCTGCAGAAGACTCTTTCCATCTGTCGCTCTGTCTGTGCCAGCACAACCCAACTGCACAAGCTACAACCTCCCTTTACAGTCCCACACGTGTCCTTCTGGTTTTCCCCCCTGCGCTCACCCCCCTCGGCAGTTACAGCCCCTACATCACAGTAGCTACCAAGGACTTTGGGGAAACGAGAACAGTGATAAGAGCTGGGCTCTAAACAGCTCAGAAACCACGCTCCCTAAGGACCACACTGTCAGGTGCCCAGGGCTCACGGAAGAAGAGGAGATGTGCCACCACAAGAGAGAAATAACTGGAGTTGAGGATGGGGCAGCAGCAGAATTTCACTGACCTTAACCTATCAGTGAGGGAACATCTACAGAGATGCACAACTAATTAATGGATTTAGCGTTAGGTAAGAATGAAATTGCCCCCCTAACAAGGTCTGTAATATTTTTCAAAGGAATTCCCAATAATCCAGAGCTTTCAGGGCTCATGCACTCCAGGAAGGAACAAGATGCATATTCAGCACATGCAGAGCTCTCAGACATGACAAATTCTCCACACACGCACTGCCCTGCCCAAACCAGTACAGTCTGATGGGCAGACTGACACACACACAGGTGTCAGGCACAGCTGCTTCCAGGCTAAGTGATGTACAACGTACCTCTGTGTGTCTCCGTCGGAGACCCCGGTGAACAGCCTCCATTCAACCCCCCTCACCCCCAGCAACAGCAGAAGCACCTGCAGCAGGAACTAAGACAGTGGGTAAATACACGGAACCGGACAGAAATCAGAAGATCTGATACTAAATACTTGAGCCTGGTGCAAAATTCTGCAGCCAGAGGTGTATGATCTGATTCCATTTTAGACTCATGGGCAAGTCAGCATCAGAGAAGCTTTGCTACATACTTAGAAGAAGAAGAAAGATTCAGATGTTTTCCTGAATGAGAAGAAAACAGAATTCTTTCCTTCTCCCATGCTGCCACCTGGTGACAAATGAAGCACCTGGCTGCTGAGGTTGACGAAGTTCTTTACAAACTAATAAACACAAGGGGAAAATGAACAGATCTGGATTATACAGAGACAAACAGCAATGAAATCTTCAGCACATCAATACCAGGACATGGAGAGCAGGCTCTGTGCCCCTCCAAAAGCCAGGCACCCTGTCAGAAATGTCACTGCCAGGTAATGAACGGCACGAGTCGTGTTTTTGGGACGACAACAATGCCCATGTCAGGTACTGGGTAACCCCTGCTACCTGTAACCGAAAGAAGCACTGAGAGTTGCAAAGCTGCAAGATGGGGAAGCCAGCTCAAAGCCACACGTGTCACTAGTGCAGAGTTTCCATCTCTGTGGAAACGGAAAAGATGTTGAGGATGCCTGGCTGACAAATTGTTTGACTGAAAAGCAAAATGCCCAAGCCTGCCGTTAAAATTGGTTCGAGTTCCTTCTGCACCTCTGTATGTTTTCGAGCTGGCTACTAAACCAGTTAAGGGTCTGGCTTTTAGTCAGCTTCAGCCTCCCAGCAGGTGGCTGGATTACCAAAAGCGTAGGCAGTGTTTAAAAACAGCTGTTGTCACAAATATCAAAAATGTTTTTGAAACGGATCACTGTTCCTCGAATACTACAGGGAAGCAATTTATGTAAACGTAGATTTCCCCCTCTCTCTTTTTGAATAAAATAACACAGAAGTAATACCATACTTGCTTCTGAAACGTGTGAGCAGCATTTCTTGCAGCAGGACGCGGCATGAGAAGAGCGCAGAGGGAGGAGCTTTCTGAGGAGTTCCGAACCACAGTGAGCAGACCGTGAGACAAGGGAGCTGTACGTCCGTTCCTCTGCCAGGATGTCCACCAGCTACAAATGGCTCAGCTAGAACTTGTCTGGGATCGTATTTTCAGTCCCCGTGTGTCAGAAGTCGGTCACCTGCCGGCGCAAGTTCGCTTGAGAGGCGTCAGACTGTGATTAGAGTTTCATAATCCTTCTGCATCCCCCAATCAGTTTAACTGGCCCCAACCAGCAGCACTGCAGGAAGGAGTCGGTCTCCTTTCAATCCCATTCCACCAGTCCCACCACACTACAGGTACACAGGAAGCAAATGGCAATTGGGAAGCGGCTGAGGCCAGAATTCATTCTATTTGGGATGGACAAAACAAGCTGAAAGACAGTGAAAGCTCCTTTAGAGGAAAATTAGGGAAGTACAATTATGAAACAGGAATGACAACCTTACTTTTTTCATAATGACAGAGTTTGAGGGTTTCTAGATTTGGTGGCTGGGGGCCAGAGTTACTCCCTTTTCTCCACTGTGAGGAGATGCCAGGGAGTCTCTTGACTACACGAGCTGCCAGTTCCGTACAGCAGCTGCCTCGGTGTCCCTCACATCACTGCTTCTTTTCCACTGCTTCAGGTTTCACTTGACATGCTTCTCTGCCAAAGGACAACCGCTGCTCATGTCACAGGAAGGCCTGAGCCCTGCCTCGCCTTGCCCTGGAATGGGTTTGACAAGTCAAAATTCCTCGGCATTATCACATTTGCAACAGGCTTTGCGCGGTTCGAAAGCTCTGGGGCTGCGGCCAGCGCTAACACAGCCCACGAGAGGAGCGGCGCCGGCTGCCGCTGTGATCCAGCCACCAAAGGGCTGTCCTACTTACAGCCAGCTCATGGCTGGGTGGGAAGTACACTTTTCGCTCAGCAGGATGCCTGGAATCAGGTCATTCCTCACTGTGGACCAAGCTGTGGGGATTTTTACCCTGTCCCCATCACCGTTTCAGAACACAAACTTACCCTCAGCCCGGTGTAGATTCACACCAGCTTTCATCAGGCTTTGAGAACCACAGACTGGTTGTATCAGGTTATTCACAAGCAGAAGGCCTTTCCCGAGCGTTAAGGTACACAAAGGCTGCTCTGGACAGCTGAAGGACAGTAGCTATTGTCTGCAAGGGATTGAATACTGATTTATAGTATTAAGTACTGATTTAATAGGTTCTGAGAGAAGCCTCTTAGGACTATGAGGAGGCCAGAGACCTTCTCCCCCACCTTCACACCACCGACCCTTCCAGGAGGTACCTTTGCAGGTGCCGTGTACCCAGCTAACGCTCGAAGCTGTCCCAGAGCTGTGTGCCCTTGATCGCTTCTCAGAAGGTTAAAAATCACCAGTTGAATTCCTTAGTTTTATTGCCATTGGTAGAAGAGCCTGGAAGTTAGTTCTTATGTTTTGGGGTTTTTTTAACCGCTTATAATTTTATCGGCCTGTTTTCTTTATTGGACTGGAATATAACAGCTGTGCTCTTCAAGTCCAAATACCTCTACTGGGAATGGAATTAATCGATAGACTTAATGCAGCCTGCTTGAGAATTAAGAGATACATTTCCTATTGTGATCAAATATGCCTGTGAGCAGCGGAACAAGCTAAAAGGACAAGTTTCCTGTAGCTTTATGCCTCACACTTGAAATATTTTGTGCCCGATAGGGTACAAGCCCTGATCAAAGCTTGTCTTGTAGTGGAAAGACTTGTAATGTTTCCTCCTGTCCCTGAATTCTTCAGTATACAGCAACAAGGGTGAGTTCCGGCTGCTTTCCTTCCCTTAAGGGACTAGCGAATCTGCCTCTAGTTGCCTCCAAACTCACGTCAACATAATATTCCTGAGACTTCCAACTGTCTCTTAGGAATGGTTGAAATCTCCAGTGAGTCTCAGTGGGTTTTTTTGCTCCTGTTTTGACAGAAGCACCAACAGAGCATTGTGTGCTTCAGTTTCCCCAAGCAGGCAACGTGAGACCGAGACACAGAATATGCCTCTATTAAACAGACACACCAGGGACAAATGAGATCTGTGGCATCCTGGCGTGACCAGTGGGTTCCAGGTCGGTTCTGGTTTTCCTGCTCTTGTGGTTTGGTTTTTTGCAGGGAGCAGCTGAATCACCAACTCTTGCAAGTTGTCACTCCAGTTCTCTACCTCCCCCGTGCCCCAGGACGACTGCCCAGCAGGGTATTACAAGCCCACGTAATTTATGCTGACGTCTTAATTCCTGCTGGCCAGCACACATGCTGCTTCCTCATACAGCCGGCCAAAACAATGAGCAAGTTTTTCTATCTGAATCCTGCTCTGCAGCTCACATGACGCTGCAGTCAGTAGATCTTGTGACAGGAGTGTTCGATGTACGAGATAAGAGAACAGCAGTCCCGTAACTAGAGATTCCAGCGTCAGGCTTGGGAAGAGCCACGGACCTGCCCTTGCCCAGGAGCTTCCACACAGCAAGGGCAGAGCCCCAGTCACGGTGAGAATCTGAGATTTCCTTGTTAGAAGAGAAGCAAAAGGGGAAAAAAATAGCCCTAGAGCTCAGGCAAGGGATAAGAGGGGATTAGGTCAAGCCTAAATTGCAGGAATTCTGTCCATGAACATCTGTTAATGAAGTTCTATCGTACTGCTTGGAGACAGAGCAACAGGCTGCTGTGTGAGGGTTCTGCTGCAAGCAGGTTGTGAGCAGCTTACCTGGGCGGTGAGAGCGCAGACTGGCACGTGAAGACTGCACATTCATCTTTCAGAACAGGATCCACCAGCTACAAAGGTGTCCTGGATAATGCTGAACTTCCATTAACTTGGACAAGGTCAAATTCTACCCCTTTAAAACAAACAAACAAACATTTTTACAGCTTCATTCTCTACCTGTTGTGGTGGATTCCCCCCCCCCTGCCGCCCCAGTGCTTTTTTTTCTGCCAGACATCTGGAAAATATGGTCAGAATTTAAACAAATATATCCTGGTACATGTAGCGAAATGATTTAAATGATACTGAAAGCATTGGACAGAGAAAACTCTTTGTTCCTTCTAACTTTGTTTCTAGAGCTCTACCTTTAGGAAGCATCAGTAAAAGAACACCTAAGTGTGTCTGTCACCAACACAGCAGTGGTGGCTTTTTAACAGGACTGCAGTCTGAAAATACCGAATGACATTTCGAGTGGGCAAAACAGTTGAGAATAAATGGAAGCAATGGACCAGCAGAGTCCTAAGTGTTACCAGCACCAAGGAATTGCTTAAATTATCTTTTACAGATACAGTTCAAATAGGAGTGAGAGAAGTGATAGAAAGCAGCTTTGGCACCAGGTTACACAACTCAATTTTAGAAGAATTCTACGCCAGTACTGCTGGAAAAAAAGCAGTCTACATCAATTTTCTGCTGGGGCAAAAAAAAGTCTACATCAATTTTCTGCTTCATCAAGTTACCGTCTTCATCTGTTCACATACAATTACAATGTCATACACAAACTGGGAGGTGGAAAAGATTTTATGAAGTCTCCAGCACTGACTGACATCTGATAGCTGACCATTAAAATGAAGCACACAAAAATCACATGAAGCGTAACTTGAAAAACCCTAAAATTCTGCCTGAGCTGACTTTTTACTTATCCAAGGAGAAAGTGTTTTTACAGTAACTGTGACCTCTGCTGGCTAAAAATAAAAAAAAAAGTTAAAATCTCACTTACAAACTGTGCCAGGACTTTAGCTTCATAAAACCATATTAACACTGCAATATGAAAAAAAACCTGTATATATAACTATATATATGGAATGAAGGCTCTCCAGAAATCTTTCTACTCTACAACTCTTCCTTGCTGAGGGGAGAGATCAGCTCCCCCCGAGCTGAGTCAAGGTCCTGGTTGTTGGGAGGGCCGAACACAGACCCTGCCAGGGCAGCACTCACCCCTCGGCGCCCACGGGACCTCCACGGCTCTGCCACTGCTGCTCCCTGCTGCTGCAAGCAGAGCTGCAGCTCTTCCCCAGGGTTTCCAAGGACAGTTTATTTGCCCCTCTGAGCTCCCAGAGAAGTAACTGTGGGAAGGCATGGGAGGATACAGAGCACTGCGGTGACGGAGGCCGTTTCCTCTCAGTAGGAGGTGAAAAAAAAGGTGTGTGAAAAGAGTGAAGCTCCAGGTGCTGCCTGGAGAGAGCCCAGCTGGCCAGGTTCAAGGCTTTACTCCTCAGGTGAGAAGGTTTTGTGTGGGTAGGAGGGGCCAAAGCTGAGGAAATGCTCAGTGTGATTCAGCCAAGAGAATCCGTGTGATAGCAGCACTTGCTTCCTTCTTGTGGTTAAGGGTGTAAGGTACTCCCATGATGGGAACCACGGGAATACAGAGTAGGTAAAAATACGAGCCCCTTTTGCTTTCCCCAAACCCCACTTTCCTAGAAGACTGACATATTCATCTTTTTCAGAGGCAGAGGACCCAGACAGAAGTTGCACACAAATGCATTTTATTGCTCTCTACAAAGACAGAGATGCATACACAGTATGCACGTCAGCCGTAGGGCTGTCCCAGCAGTGGGAGAAACACTATTCACCATGAATTAAACCACTTAATATAAACAAAAGAATCATTATTATAATGAAAATGCTAGAAAAAGCATAGCTTACACCCAAAATGTATAACATTGACAAATCAAGCCTTTTACTTGCTACCTTTTCTTTAACATAAAGCAGTCACATACTCTTTTTCTAAATCGAAAAAAGCAGCAAAATAGTAGAAATATTCCACATAGTTTCCTAGCTTCTGCTCACCCATCACACTTTAGGTACTAGGACCATGAAAGGGTTATTGGGGAAAAAGCCAAACCCAAACAAACCCGCCTTTGACACTGTACAAGTTATGAGCAACCAGAGGGAAACCGATTTCAACCAAGTGTGCGTGAACCAAAAGGTAAGTACGTTTATCCTCCGGAGCGACTGAGCCAACGAGCGTCACCAGTCAAGCCAGAGCGAAGCCGATGGCTCTTACAGGCAAGCCGAGAGAAATCTCTCCTACAGCGACTCTCATCCGTCACAACCGCAACGTTTACCAAACCACCCTCCTGTATCTGGAAGAACACCTGGCCCCGAGCGGGCCGCGGGCCGTGCGCTGTCACCAGCAGCGTCTGCACGGCTTCAGTACCACTCACAGAATGCCTCAGCTTTTCCCAAAGGATCCCGTCACAGTCAAATGTCTGCCACTCTTTCCACACGTCAATAAAATACACGGGGAGATAAAATTCCCTACAGAAGAGAGGATCAGAGCTGGACTGTCAGAGGCAGTCAGATCCTTCCTCTGGACTGTAAAAGGCCAAGGTCCACACAGGAAGGACTGCCCTGGCTACCAGGGCCTCCAGAGAGCACCGGCGTCTTTCGGAGATGCTGGCTTCAGGGCGCTGGGCTTCCCAGCGGACAAGGCGGCCTCCGTAGCAGCTGACTGGCTCTTCTGGAAGTGGCTTAAAAGTCTGGTTTGGGTTTCAGTTCGGACTTTATGAAGAGAGAGGAAATGGAAAGCTTCTTGCAAACACCTAGTGTAGCCCTCTCTGAAGTCAAACTGAGAGCTTTTATGGAAGGATCCTGCAGCTGGAGAAGGGAAGATAAGAGGGAGGGGGAAGAAAGAACAGTTTAGGGCAATTGCTCACGGCCAGAGATTCATAAAACTGTCACAGACTCGCAGTAATCTAGGGAGAGACAGAATTCAATACTCACTCTTCATCTGCAGCTGGCTCTGCTGCTTCAGGTAGCTGACAGCCACCTCCAGGATGTCGGCTTTCTCCAGCTTGGAGTTGGGCTGGTGCCTCTGAAACTCCTTCTCCAGGAGCAGCTTCAGCTGCTCGATGCTGCTGTTAATCCGGTCACGGCGCATTTTCTCCACCACCGGCTTCCTCAGCTGTAAAAAGCAAAGGAAAAGAGACCTGTTATTAGAAGGATCTTCTCCCAGCCATTTCGCAGGAGTGTTTGTGGCCCATCACTGCTCCTAAATAATGCAGACCAGTCTCTCAGCTGGTGTAAACTATGAGAGCAGCCGAGAGCGTGGCTCAAAGCTGCCTTGCTGTGCCTGCACTTACTTTGTTTTTCTCTTTTGGTGTCAGCAGGTTGTCGGGCTCCATGAAAACAGTGCTGGGAGCCATCTGTCCTGAGGGAGGAAGGAAGGAAGGAAGGTCTCAGAGTGGAAGTCCAGGAGAAGCGTGTTGCTGAAAGCTGCCTCTGCCCAGTATTTATACCGTAGAGCCTCTCTGAGAGCCTGTGGGTCTCGGGCTCGGTGGCGTTTCCCACACTCCGCAGCCAATCAGGGAGACAGGCCGCACAATGGGAGCAGCTTCTATTCTTGCATGCTCCGATGGCGGTGAATAGCCTGTGGATAATGACCTTCTCCCAGATGAGCAGGTGGGGAGTGTGCGCTACGTGAAAGGCTGGGATCAGAACTCCGTGTCAGAAGCTGGGAAAGAGCTGGCCCTTCAATGGGAGAAGGCTGCTGACTAATGCCGCGGATCAATAGCATTCCAGAGGCAGCGCTGGGTTCACACGCGGGGAGGAAGGAGGAGGTCAGCTCCTGATGGCGGGAAAGAAACTGCTGCGGGGCCGCATCCCTCTCCAGAGCCGCGCGGAGGCACGCGCTGCCGCAGGCGCGAGATGTGCGCACGGGCCGTTTCTGGCTTTCTGTGACAGAGCAGTTTCTTTCCATCTGGTTTTCTCAGGAAGCCAGAGTCGGTTGTTCTCCCTCAGGTGACTGCCACGTCGGTTTTGTTCACATGAAACAGAAAAAAGGCTTTTCCAGTTTGGCTCACTGCGAATAAGTACACTGAATTGTAAGCACACGCCGTTACTGGAAACGTTTTCTGTTTTGATCTTTGTTCCCTTCCCTTGGTTGCTTATGCACCTCGTTAGAATACTCCCAGGCCACCTCACAAGCGCTTTGTGATGCTGTTTGCAAATCCCTGCAAGATAAATCTGCAAGGAGAAGGATCTGGGAGTGTTCTGGGATCAGTCTCATATGCCACTTTCTCATCTCCTCCTCAAAACCCATTTCACTCCAGTTCTTTTCACTTAATCTACGCAAAAAGGACAACCGAGTGCAGAAGAAATTTGCACAGCCCAGAAACTTATCAGAAATGAAATTCTTGATTCCTCCTTATTCAGGGCTGGGCCCATTTCTCTCCCAAGATGCGCAGCCTTTGCTCCATAGGTGCCTGCAGCTGGAGAAGTGAAAGGTCTTGCTGTTTGCATCCTACAAACAGAGATTCACGCTGGAGAACTTGCACCTAATCTGCCCGTATCTATCCTGCCTTCTGCCCATGCAAGTCCTGAATTCTTTTATCAGCTCCAACCTCCCACCAACAGCTGAAGGAGGAAAGGGCAGCAGATTTCTGCATTCTCCAGACACGTGCCCCGGACCGTAGGGCAAGGCCAAGAGCAGCGGGCAGGGGGACGCAGCACCCCCACACCTAGAAGCAGGGGTTCTCGGCCAGATTTACTCCAAATTCAACACACTGCTCCGTCAGCACCAGCATCTCCCTAAGATTCAATGCAGGAATCGTAACGACCAGATAAATTACTGTCAAGTAATGTTAGGGGCTCTCTTACTGTAGTTAAGCAACTCGTGTTTGTCTTTACATGAACAGAAGTGTACGTGTTCGGGGATATAGGAACACATAGGTGTGTGGTCACACAGGTCTCTAACGGGAAAACACACACAACCCTAACCCTCTCACTCTGCCACTTGTTATTCATCAGACCAGGTAAGGCTCAAATGACCTCTTCCAGGATCTGCTTTTCCATCCCCATTGTGCTGCTCCTGAATAGGCTCCCTTCTTCTCGTACAGAGCAGCAGCTGTTGAGCTCCGAGTCTTTTATGTCAAGTTGTGGGAAAGCTTTTGTGACACCATTTCGCATGTTCTCCTCAAAGCTTGAGGATTATCTTTGAGCCCACGTAATGCCACCTCTGAAACCAATCTTTCGCTCTGTGCGCCCCTCTTGGGGAGATTCTCCGAAACAGAAACTCTGGAGTTCAGCTCATTTCTTGAGCTCGATAATCAGGCGCGTGAAGAAGAACCGAGCCGCTCCTGTCATCGGCAGGCTCCACGAGCAGCTCTGCTAGGGACAGTTTCTATTTTCCAGATCAACTCACTAATAAGCAGCTGCAAGAACAGCAATAATTTCCCCTTCCAGTACAAGTCACACCAACAGGCACTGCAGTTCAAGTCCAACAAAGCTGTTTAAAGCCCCAGATGCCTTTCCTGAAGAACTAAGCCCACATCCCAGGAATGCGTGCATTATCGCAATCCTGCATCAGAGGACTTTTATTCTGGGTGAAGACAACTTAACTTTCCGTGATAAAACCGTAGTAGAGCAGCTGTGTGACTTGGTCTGCCTTGGGCTTGCTCTGGTCGCATCTACAGGCTCTGGCTGCTCCTGGAGACATGAGGGAGAGGGGTAAGAGCTGGGACGGGCGGCTGCAGCGCAGGCTGAAGGCACTGCCACCCACACACCCTGTGGATTCCACCTGGGGCTGGGGTCTCCACAGCAGGATCTGACACGTGAACCTCTTCCTCCACTTGGCGCCCAGGGGATTACGCAGTTAAGTCCCCGGGAGCAGGTGTGCTAGCCTGAACTGCCTGGCTCTCCTTGGTCAAAACTCTGCTGAAGTCCCTATTACAATAACAATCTTCTGTGGCCTTGAGAAATTCACTTTAGAAGCTGGAGGCCTCGCATATTCAGGACGTGGGTGATGATAAAAATTTGAGGTGAGGTGACTGTAGCAAAATCTCCCCCGGATGGTAAATCGACTATGATTCCTACTTCCTCACTCTGTGTCACGTGAGTTTTAAAGCATCTGAAATAAAAACGTATATTTAAAATAGCTTTTTATTTTCTTTTTGGTTTCACAGTCTGTGAGGGGAAAAGATCAGCCAATTACTGGCCATCTTGGAAGAGCTACTCAAATTAGATGCTCAATTGCCCAAAATAGATGCTTTGGTTGGAAAGCCTCAAGAGAAGCGATAACCCAAATTTCCTCCCTATTATAAAGTTCACAGAGTCAGTGGTGTTTACACCAAGGATAACGAATTATACACCTTCTGCTGCAGTTCCAAACACACACAATATCGCACAGAAAACTTACGAAGATCCCCAGATGCTGGATCTGGGTAACGCGTTTGAAATACGGCACCAGCCATAGCCTCGCCCCCCAGGCTCTGCCAGATGTTTGCTCTTTAGGATGACTCAAAGATGCTGCTGCTTTCCCAAGTCTTGAGAGATGCTCGTTGCCCCCAGTGCCTCTCTCCTGCTACGGGCTGCCCAGATGGCCTTTTGGGAGCAGGGTTTCCCACTGAACACAAAGCAGAGGCAAGCACCGTTGCTAATGTGGTTTGTAGTCGGGCACACTTCCTTTGTGACAGGAATGAATATAGTTAAGAAATGGTGTGGGAAACTCAGAAGTACACAAACTTCCACAGCCTTATGTTAGTAAGTCATTTGGAAAGCCTGGGAGCAGGGACAGAGCGATGCTTCTGAATAGAGGGCGGGAAAGACGGTGAAATGAAGGAGACTCAACTGGTGCCAAGTCCTACGGACCATCCTGAGGTGAAATATAAAATGGGTCCAATCCTAAGGGCCTTCTGTGGATCCTCACTGAAGTCAATAGAAACTCTGGAGCCCATGAAGAGCGAAGCAGACTGCTAGATTTAGCCTGTGGCTTTTGTACCTCTAGAGCCACTTCCTGATCTCCAGTGAACAGCTGTAAATACAAACGACCTCTGCATCTACAGTGGAATTTATCAAAATCCTAAGCAGCAAAATCTAAGCCTGAATTTTCACCTGTCAAATACCAATACCAGAACCCGGTCCGTTGTTTCCAACCGACACGCGGAGCTCAGGAATCGGCGCCCTGCCGCACCACGCGCACCAACGGCCGCCGTCACCTCTGGGCAGGCCAGCCTTTGATAGAAGGCACAGCAAGAGAGAGCTACTGGGCAAGCTGGGCTACGGGCAGCCTGGCTGTCAAGTGACACCTGGCAGCAGAGCCTCTTGGCATCTGTCAATGACCCCGCGGAGAGGCCGAGCAAAAAGCCACGTTGTCCGGGGCCAAGCTGAACCGAGGCCAAGCCTCCCCGAGAGCAGCGGGGCTCCCAGCTGGCAGGGGGAGATCCGTCCCATATTTAAATCCCATAGTGCAAGTCCAGCAAACACCAGTTCAGATTAACAACCCAGGGCAGTTAAGGACTGGGAGAGCTGCTCTGTTTGCACCAGTCTGCACAAGCTTACGAGCAGCCCGACTAACATCAAGGGGCTGTGTTTCCCGGGCTTTGTTAAACAAATCTGAGGAATTAGAGGCAAATAGAATATGTAACTCGGAAGCTATAGCGTGGGCTGAAACCATCTCTGCCACCTTCAGCAGGTCAATTGTCTTTGGCCTTACTGGTGGGTGAGGAAGATTCTGCTCCTGCAGCTTCTTCCCATCATTTCCCCCCGACTCTGCTGCTTGGCAGTGCCTTGAGCCTGGTGCAGCTTCTCTTTGCCGGCACAGCTTCCTGCACTTTTTACCTTTTACTCAGGGTTTATTTACCCTTCGTGCAGTTCTTTAATCTGATTTTTCATTCTGTCACTCCTTTCCCGCTCTGTCTGTCACAGGCAGATGTGGCTTGAGGACAGGAGTGCCTTACGGACCCTCAGACTGTGTGAGTTTGGAGTTCTTTCCAGTTTCCCACACCGCTCTCCTATTCAGCGCATTCAGGCAGAGGATAAAGGAAGTGTGCCATGCTACAAGCTGAATTAGAAATGGTGTTTGACTTCCCTTTGTACTTCACAGAAACCTTGCTCGGGGTAGACCATCTGCATAGCACTCACCGCGGAGAAAACCATTGATCAAGGCCTGTCAGCCCAGCTGGGGGAACTTGGGAAAGTAATTCCTTGTGCCACTTCAGTTCTTTAGGGCTTAACATCTGGCTGGAGGGGGAGGCGACAGTTGATGGTTTAACAGTCTTGCTTCCTTTCAAGTTGGGGATGCTGTTTTGATCCCCGATAAGCCTTTCTGAAATCCTGATTTTAGTAACGTGGAAAGCATCCAGAAGACTAGGAATAATGCACTGGCTTTGCATTTTCAAAGTGCTTTACAAATACCAGCTAATGAATTCTCAGCAACCTCCTCTGCGAGATAAGGGTGTATTATTAGCCATGTATTATTAGCAATGTCTTACAAAGGAAGTAAAAAAGAGGCAGACAGGAGAAAACCAAAACTGCAATATTTCAAACACTGGTTGCAGTGCTTCTATTGCCAAGCGGCTGTTTGAGACATCTGGTTTACAGAGATGCTCAGCACCCACTTTTGTTTTAATTAGCTTTGGCATCTCTGAAAAGGAGCCAGCTCCCTGCCCTGTGGGAGAATGTGGATTAGGAGCCTGGACCACACTAGCAGTCCTGCAGCACCTACAGAACCAGTTGCAAAAGCTCTCCTCTCTGCTCAAGTTCAGTAGTGAGTTTTGAAAATATTATTTAGTACCATTTGTTTAAGCCCATGAAACAGTTGAAAAGGAAGATGCGCCCAAATCCTTGATCAGGAAATACTTAATGATCTGTTCAACAGAAAGTAACTTGATCTCTCTAGCAAGTAAACTAAGTTTTCATTTGTTTATTCATCCCCCTGGAGTCCTACCAAGAGCTCAGCGTTAAGCTGCAGCTGTCCTTAGTCCTTGGGCACATCTGTCTGTCAGCACCGCCTCGCTTTGCTCAGCTGCCTGCCAGCGGCTACAGCTATTCTGGGCTTGGAGCTCCCTGGAGGAGAGGATGCAGGGTGCCCTCAGATACATCAGCTTACAAGGGAATTTCAGGCCCTAGACGCTTGGCCTGAATAAAACCAGCGAGTCAGAAAGGAGGAAGGAGCCACAGTGCTTTGGTGAACGCGTCCAACGCTCCCCGCACCGACAGCAGTGCTGTGCTGCTCAGCGGTCCTGCGCAGACGGTGCCTGCACAGGCTCCTGGTGCCAGATTCCCAGTACCTCCTGCTGCAGATGACTGTAGGGCCAGTTTACACAACCAGATCCACTGGAGATGTTCTGGGGGTGCCGGTCTTATTCTACAAGCCTCTCTAGACTGTTTTCTTTAGAGCTTGGCTCTGTTTATTGCACTAGATCCTGACATCTGACAAGATGTCTTGTCCTGTGGCGTGGTGCTGAGGGCACCCAGCTCTGCCTCATATGCTTTGAGGACCACGGGCACGTGTGTGCCCCTCTGCCAGCCCTTGCCTCCCTCACAACTAGCTTAGTTAGCTTTTCAAAAACTGTTGTTGCCTGCGACGCGGGTGCCTGCTTTTATCAGACTTGTTCACTCTGCTGCCAGCTGAACATGGCAAAGATATTCTTCGGTTCTCCAAAACCCACCTGCCTGGCAGGGCAGGTCCTGAGAGTGAGCCCCAAGACACCTTCACCAGCCAGACGTCCACCATGCTCTGCAGGGTGGCGACCGACGGCCGCTGAGCACGAGGAAGTGCATCGCGGAGGGGGCCGGTATCTCAAAACTTCGGCTGAGCTCAAGGGAAGGGGAAAAATTCCCTGGGGCGTAAGAGAATCATCTTCAGGTCACAAACTTGTTCCCAGGGTGGGGAAGAATCAAATGAGGCTCAGGGGACACCAGGGAAGCCAGTGACTCTTCTCTCCCCTCTCCACTGGTGCCCCAGCCGAGTGATTCGATGTCTGGCACAGGATTAATTGCTGCTGTTGGGAGGGGAGAGGTGCCTGTCCCCCTGGCCCAACACCCCCTTCCCATCCTGACAGTGACAGCAAGTGGTTGTTGGGGCCAGACCTCAGGAGCTACACTCCAAATCCTCAACCTGCTCCTCTGAAACCTCCTACCTGCAGGAGACCTTCTCCTTGCCCAAATGCTTGGCAGCACTGTTTGATGAGTCTTGGGATTTTTATCATGAGACTCTTCACATGCATGGCTTTCAGCAAAGACTTCGCATCCGAGCCTCATGATTCTATAAAGAGAGAAAATTCCAGCTATAGATCCAAACAAAATTCAAATGCTCAATAGTTTAAAAAAAACAATAGAAGATTCATCAAAATACTTTTATTTTTATTAGAAATATCAAAATAGTTTTTTTTTTAAATCCCTATGACTTTGGGCCGGTTTCTTGAAGCCCCAGTTTGGACATCTGGAGGGCTGGCAGCAACGCCAGATCCTCAGAGGTGCCGAGCCCATTTTAAGAACTGAGTAACACCATCTTCCATGCTCCCTCCACTCCACTGTCAGCAACAGGCTGTTCTCCTCCCTGGGCCAGAGCTGAGCAGGTGACTGACCGAGGGCTGTGCGTATTTCAGAGGACTTCTGGGGAGCACGTGCGGTATCTGGGGTGCTTCAGAGCAAAACTGAAGCTTGTCTGATGTCACGGGCCAGATGAGCACAGGCTGGGTCTCAGGGCTGTTGCGACAAGACCAGTTACGTCGCCGAGATCAGAACTAACTCCACGCTGCCTGGCGTAACTCTAGAGAGGTGTCGCCGAGTCCCCCGGCAAAAGCAGGAGGACAGGATATATTCCCTGGGTTTTGAAGGAGGAGGGTGGTAAACACATAACACGGCAGCTCCCGCCAAGCCTGCTCCCAGGGCAATGTGTTCCTTTGAGACATAATTGATTCCTGCCATCAGGCACCAGCCTGCTCTCCCCCAGGGTCAGCGCTTTCCCACATCCAACCCCATTATCCCACAGACCGTGCCTTTTGTACAACACACTCCAGCTATTCATGTGCAAAGCAGCTGTAATCCCCAGACCTTTCAGAGTCAATACACCAGGAAATAATAAATCCCTCTTGTGCGCTCTTGAATATGCCGAGAGGTGACTTGTGGGAATTTCAGCTGGGCAGAAAAATAATAAATTCTCCTTAATTTTTAATTATTTGGAATATTCGCCGTAGAGAGACTATGTCATCGGTGCATGGCTATTTCAGGGTCACCCGCCCAAGCAGCTACAGGAACTGTTTTTGCCTCCAACAACCCTGAAAATGCAGATCAAATCGTCTCACGTGTTTCTTAATGATCACAGTCCGCTCTCCTTCACTTCCATACCTGGGAGTGACAGGATGTTAAGTATTCTGGATCTAAAGAAAAACTAATTAAAAAAGATCAAACCTGTGAAGAATGTACTTTACAGTAATAAAAGACCTCTTTTTGCCAGGGTTGTAGTGTCTGAAGGAGGCGAGATAATGCCATGTTAATGACATTTAAGGGAATATTTTATACAATAGGTCTAATAACAACATAACCTTTTCCCCTGAAAGAGGCAGATCTGACTACACTTCCCCTCCGTTGGTTCACGCAGCGGAATTACACTTGGCTTGTGAGAGCAGCAGCAGCCAACCCTGAAAAGGAAGTTTTGCAGGATAATTTCTTTATATATTGCCTCCCATGTCAAACAATTTTTTAAAATATTTACTGTGTCTTTTCAAACCTTATCCAAGAAACCTCCACAGAGCAAGTCCTAAGAGTATGAGGCTGATGAAAGGAAGTGGAAACACGACAGGGATTTGCAGTGCTAAAATCCAAGAATCTTAAACACGAGGACACCCAACAACACGCAGACCCAAAAGTTTGACCAAGCATTTACAGAAAACCATTTCCAGGCAGATGTGCCAGCACAGGTCTCCTCAGGCCACCTCCTTGCTGTTTTCCTCAGTGATAGTGTCACTAGGACCTTAGCTGTGAAAGGGAGGCCAGAGATATCTTGGGCCTAATACCCCTTCCCTTTTCCCTGCGTAGACCAGCCTTGCCAGCAATGCTGACCCTGCACCAGCCCGAGGAAGGGAGGAAAGCCAGCTAGTGATCAGACAGCACACAGGCCAGACCCTGCAAGGCCCTGCTCCCCAAGCAGCTGTGATCACCAAGGGGCGTCCCAGGAAAGAACCCCCTCGGCCGGGCTCCCTACAGATGAGGAGAAAAGAAACTCCTCTGCAAGACAAAGCGGCCACCCTCAGCACTTCCACTGCAGAGGAGCACCGTCCCCAGAGCCGCTCCTTCCCCGCTTCATTCTCACGGGGGCTCAGCAGCATCCTCGAGTGACACCAGAAAAGCACGGGGACCACTTCAGTCCTGTCCCTACCTCCCAGCACAGGCACAAGCTCAGCTCCTGATTCCAAGAGGGTTCTGTGAAAGGGTTTGGCAGCACCGCTCCGCTTTCCCAGAAGAGCAGACTGAGGCCTAGGGAAGCAAACCCGAGCTCGGTGTTCCTGCTGGCCACCCCCGCGTGTGAACCCATGCCTCTGCCCCTTTGCCCCGTGTTGCCCCCTTCTCCTGGTAAACACAGATCCCCGAGAAAGCCTTCCCCGTACGGCATGACGCGCGCTTTTCAGTCTCGCGCGCCAAAAAAGCCATGTGGGTTCGTCGGGCCTTGACAGAAGCGCAGGCTCCACAAAGGAGTGATTAGCACCAGGCCGTGTGGGTTGGAATCTCTCTGCCTTTCCCATACTTTTCCCCCATTGATAACATTTCTTGTTGGGACAATAGAAGTGTGCCTCGCAACTACTCGCGACATTAGTGACGGTGCTTGAGCCTGAATGATTTAAAGGGAAGGAATCCAACTCCCAAAAGACCATCTGGCTATCAGTTATAATACAGCAATAAAGGTCACGGCTGCTTCTCAGGAGTTGGGAAAAAGATGGGGTTTGACACCAAGAGCCTCTTCCACCAGCTTGGTCCGTGTCTACCTGTCAGCTTCAAGGCCTGCCACCCCTGCTAGGACAGGGATAGCACAGGACACCAGCTTCTGGGGGAAGGCCAGCCAAAGAATTCCAGAAGGGCAACACCTTATTATAGCTGGCAAAAGCTCGGGCACGGTCTCTGAGCTCTATCTTGTTTCATATCATAATCCTTCGACTGCTTCAAAGTGTTCATGAGATGTCTTGTCTCCTGGCTTTCCCACAAGGCAGGGAATAAAGGGCTCCAAGGACAACATCTGCCCTTCACAAAGAGCTAAGCCCATTCAGGCCCATACAATGCAAACCACCAAGCCACTGTTTCAGCGACACCTCCCTCCTTCCTGTCAACTGCCCGTTAAACTCCAGCTTCACTTCAGGATTTCCACGTAAGAAATTGTCTTTGCCTTTCTCACCTCACCGCACACTGCCCTCCACCATTTCCCTGTCCGGACTCTCAGCCACGCTCCCCTGCACCATCAGTGCACTGGGAGAAGAGGAGCTCCCCTCTGCCTTGGGCACCGCAGGCTAGACCTGCGGATGGCAGATGCAGCACAGCTTTCCTCGGGGAGGTTCTGGCTTATTTTCGGAGCTGCCTCAAGGACAGTAACCAGGCAGAGATTTTTCTCATAAGATAAAATCAAAACTGACCTGAAGTGCCATGTAGTTTCTTCCTTTCTTTCTCTTGCCATTCCCACAAAAGAATTCATGTTTGCTTCATTTTTATTAAAATGTTCATGCAAACACAAGCAAGCAGCACTATCTCCATCTTCCAGATAAGAAAACAGAGTGGCCGTGACACGCTAAAGGTTACACAGGGAGGCAATTACGTGCCCTCCGAGATGCTCAGCAAACTGGGGCAGGTCCAGTCTGCAGTGGGGCGGTGTGATGGTTCTTGCTGAGGTGAGAGCAGAGAGCACCAGAAATCTCAGGCAAGCAGCAGAACTGACCTTGCTGAGGTCTGAAGATGGGCCTCGGCTGCTCGATCCCATTCACAACCTGCCTCTGACTTCCCAAGGCCTAAGGATTTGGATTGCCTCTGATGCATTCCTTAGCCCATCTAAACCACCGTTCCTGTAAACGTCTGTATGAAAGAGAATAGAAAAGGGAAAGAGGTACCAAGGTGAGCAGGCACGGGCCCAGTTCTGCTGGGAGGCACATGGCCATCCTTAACGGAGGCAACGGGATAACTGGTGCAACAGGCTCACAGACCTCGGCGTGTGAAGAGGAAAAAAAACGACTTTACCATTTCCGTTTGCTTCCCATTCCCTATTTATTTACTCTGTCCGTCCAACATCTCACCATCCTGACTGTCAATCCTCCAAACAAGCAAACAAAGCTGTCACTCCACACTGGTACCACTCTGGCTCACCTGTTCAATGCAACGACTGTACGGACAGAGGCTGCCCATCCAGCACCCTCTCTTAGAAAGAGACGTTGCCGGTGCCGTCGATTTTGACCCTAACGGCGCTCCCCCGCTTCTCCTTCTCCCGCCTTCCCCCAAAAGCGTGCCTCCTCCACGCCGCAAACGCCAGCGGCACATGCGGGAGCCTCAGGAACGCAAGCGATCCCAGACAACCGGCTGGAGGGGCAGCGTTTTCCCAGCTCGGCGGGCAGCCGGCAGCGCCCCGCCGCACGCTCCACCAGCCAGCGCGGGCAGAAGGTTATTCTCTCCGGGGCATTTGCGCTCAACGTCCCGTGTGCTAATAGACGCTTCCCCCATTGTTGGGCTGCGGGCCGGGATTGGCGGAAGGGCTGTGGGAAACGCTAGCGCTCCCCACACTCACAGCGCTTCCCAAGCTCCCCGGCACATAAATAGAGGCGGGAGGGAAGCGCCGAAGCAGAGCCACGCGCTCAGCACAGCCGCCCGGCCTGGGGATCTGCGCCCGGCACCCTGAGCACTAAGAATGGCTCCCAGTAACGCTCTCGTGATCCATGTGGAGGAGAAACTGCTGCCGAAGGAAAAGAATAAAGTAAGTAGAGCCCCTGACAGGACTGGAAAGGCTGGGCTGCGCTCTGTGCAACCGGCCACCTCTACCGAAGAGATACTACCTGGGAAAAGATGAGATAAGGAGGGGGAAAATCGTCTGAGGGAAGGCAAATAGGCTAAAGAAGTAGAATGGAGACCATACAGATTTTTAATTTTTAAATTGAGCAGGGAACAGGTACAGCAAAGCTCTCCTACCAAAAGAAAGTGTCTTTGAACATGTATCAAGGCATCAGAAGGAGAAATTAGGTCAGGTCTTAGAAAATCCTTAACGATCTGCTCCATCTCTCTCACAGCTGAGGAAGCCGGTGGTGGAGAAAATGCGCCGTGACCGGATTAACAGCAGCATCGAGCAGCTGAAGCTGCTCCTGGAGAAGGAGTTTCAGAGGCACCAGCCCAACTCCAAGCTGGAGAAAGCCGACATCCTGGAGGTGGCTGTCAGCTACCTGAAGCAGCAGAGCCAGCTGCAGGACCAAAGTGAGTGCTCGCCATGAGAAGTCCGCTCCCGCAGGCCTTGGCCCTCCCGTAGAGCCCCGGCCCCTGAAGCCTGCAGGGGCCATCACACACCATGTCTAGTCCCACAAGCAAGGCTCATGGACTCCACGAGTCACCACTGCCCCACGTTTCGGTCACGATCCTAACCCCTGCGTTTGCCTCTCTCTCTCTCTTCCAGCATTCACTCCCAAGCACGCAGAGCAGGACTTCAACAGCGGCTACCTGCGGTGCCTCAGGGAAGCGATGCACTTTCTGTCCTACTGTGAACCCAAGAAGGAAACTCAAGTGCAGCTCATCAAGCACTTCTGCAAAGCTCAGATGGGTGCAGATGTCACGTACTCTCCTGCTCTGCGCGGCTCACCTCTGTCACCCGCTCTGCTTGCCAGAAAGCAACCCGCCCAGAAGACTGTGGCTGCTGCTCCTACCATCTGGAGACCCTGGTAGACCTGCTGAACTTTGCTCCATTCCTTATGTTTTGCTACAAAAACTAGAGGGACCTGTGATTTAATAGTTCCTCTTTAAAGTAGGAAACATTGCTTTCCAAAAGCGGGAGGGGGGCGGTCGCTGTTTTTCTGTCACAAGAAATGAGGGTCGCTGAGTAGTTTCCCTTCATAGTGAAGGACTCTGTATCTTGCAGCACATTTGCTGCTTTCATCAGTGGCTCCAGCCAAAGAGAGGACCAAGTTCTGTGGTGATTTAGAGAGCCAAATGCCTTTCAGTTTTCACCACACTTCTGCTTGGCAAGGCTGTTGAGTCTGTGGCTGTCAGGGGAAATCTTTCTACCATCTCCCTGGGTCACTGGTTCAAGTGCTCCATTGTCTCTAGACAATGTCTTGACCTTTCTCAAGGAGGAGCACTTTGAGGAATGTATTTTGTATCATAAAGAGAGTATTGAGCCTTTACCTTTTGAGTGAAAGATGTTATTGAGAAATGCTGATTCTTCTGAAGTTCCTATGCTATTTTTAGTAGACCTTCTTACAGAAAGTTATGAGGATAACAGATCGCTCCAGGAAAAAAAAAATCTCTTCATGTCAGTGCCTGCCTCTCAGCTGAGGGATGAATGATGCCTTTTGTAAAGGAAATACCTGTGATATACCTTAAGGAAGAGGGGGAGGGAGGAAGGCAATAAATACCTTATAAGAATTCACTGAACATGCTAAAGAGCTTAAAAGGCTTTTATAAAGTTGTGATGTATTCATCCTGTGTGATGTTCAACTCTGGGGTCTCTGCTGTACAGTACAATAAAAATGGTTTTAGTCATTAACCCATTGGTCTGAAGTGATTAAAATGGCTAATACTCCTGGACTACACCTTGCACGTAGACTCCTTCTGCAGTGGGGAAGCTGGCAGGAGATGTCGTGTTTCTGAGCCCTTCATTCCAGGACATAATTTGTGACATTTATTTGGCAGAACAGGATTTCAGGTCCTGCCAAGATGTGGCCTCCCACACAGCCACACAGAGGGACGGAATGAGGTGAACAAGCAAAAAGGGATTTTGAAGGTATTGGGGGAAGCAGGGGAATAAAAGCAGAAGAGGATGATCCTAAAGCCACCCTCAGCACCAACAGCCTCCAAAACACAGCACTTTCCCCAATAACATTCACTCACTTTTCCTTAAAAGAGTTCCCCTTCACTGCTCAGTGGGGACTAGTCACCTTTCCTTTTCCCTTCTCTTCAAAGTAAAATAAATCTACACAAAACAATCAGTTCACACAACTATTATCTAACCACAGTAACACACTGATGGGCAGATACAACAGGGAACCCTCTTGCTCTTCCAGAGATATAGTAACTGTTGGGCAACAATTTCAACTCTCCTCAGATTCCCTGAGAGAGTAGCCTCTGAGCAGCTTTGTTTCTAGCCTAGGTTTGTTTCCTTAAACAAAAAGAGACCTAAAATACCTGTCCTTTGCAAACGGCTGCTTAGTTAAGCACTGAGAAAACTCTGATCTGCTCAGCTGACGAGATCGAACCGCATTCACGCCCTGCTAGCTGTCTCTGGCTGCTCCTCACTTGATTTGTGACCAAACCCTCTGCCACACGTGTGGAAAGGCCCAAAAAACCAGCCAGCCAGCTCAAGAATACCGGTTATTATTTCACTCTGGTTGAGCACTCTCCATCTCTCTGCCAACACAATACGAGGTGGGGTTCTGGTGCAGTCCTGCAGTTCCTCAGGGCTGGTCCCCATGCTGCAGACAGGTTTGTTCTTCCTTATGAACTACTAAATAATTCAGAAAAGGTATTTTTCGATTTTGTGGCTGCTTAGAGATCTTGAAAAAGTCACTTCACCTTGCTGTGCTCAACTTGTCTTTGTCAATTAGTACAAGCTTCTGAATCCCCAGCAAAATTCAAGCCGTTCATCCCTGCCCATGAATTTTTAAATGAAGCCTAATTAAGACAGTTTGCAGATGGGACATTTAGGGGAGTTCAGACTCGGTTGAAACGCAGCATGCCCCAAAACACACCACAACCTGACTGCACACCACGGCGACCGGGAGCAGAGCTACACACGGCATGGAGAGGTCTGCTGCTACTCTGCAAACAGGTACCTTCTGCAGCTGGTGTGTTCCCACCCAAGGAAACCACCCTCTGAGCGTCCCAGTTGGCTGCGGGTTGTTTGAAAGTGACGGCGTCAATGGAAAGGAGAAAACTCCAGAAGAGCTGCACAAACTGAAGGCTGCTGGATTTGAACCTTCCAGTTCTAGGCTAAGACAGGAACGGGCTGTAAAAGCGATAACTGTGCCGAACTAAGCCCAGATTCCTGCCACCCATATCGGTATAAATCTGGCGAGAGACGGCTACTGCCACCCAAACCACGAGCTCTGACTCTCGCTGACACTGCGGGCATACCCCCTCCTCCTGGCTGTAGCACCGAGCTGCTCGCGTCCGTGAGCGTCAGACCTGCCGCAGAAAAGCCCAAACACGGGACACAAGCGGCAAGCACCTCTTTTCTGGGCAGGGGGAGACGCCAAATCCCACCAGAAAGCCTCCGTTTGTTCCTGGGAGGCAGATCCGTGACTGGTGCAAGTGCACCCACCGCTTCCGTTTATCGCCAGCCAGAGACCTGCCCCTCTGGGCTTTCACCTACCCATTCCTTGGGAGCGAAATCCAGACCTCTGGTTTCACCAGCCTTAGCGCAGCAAAGGTTACCTTTATAATTGATTAATTATTATCACTTCTAATAATCGAGAGCAAAGCTTCTTATTGCTCCTCTGTCCCCTGGGGTGACTCTCCCCTGCTCCAACACATTCCCACCCTTAGGGAAGATGTTGTTTATTATGCTGATCCCACAGCCCAGGAATACTCCCCTGACAAAGCCCCTATTAACCTCAGAGTGTGGGCCGGAGTTTCTCGGAGTTTCCCACACTTTCTTCCCCATTTATGACATTGAAAGGGACCACAAAGGAAGCGTGCCTCACAACAGCCCGCATTAGTGACGCTTTTTGGCTCTGCATTGTGGTGACCAGCAATTCCTGTCCCGATGGACCATCTGGAGAGCTATTTTCCCAAGGAGCGCATTGATCGATCAGTATTATGCCAGAGTCCTTTTAAAACTTGGGAACGTTATGCTCTTTGACACTAAATAGGTGTCTCCAGAGGGGTTGTCAGAAAGATTTTAAACCATTTAGGGAAGGCACAGAAAAAAATTAAAATATCGTAATTATTTCTTTAAAAACACCATCACTAGCATTCGTGAGACAGGCTGACGTGAATATAGGGAATGGGCTAAAATAAAGATGCTCCAGAAACGATATAGAAAGGAAAGCTTGAAGCCACCAAGTTGTGCGCTACAAGTACAGCCAGAGATGTACAGGAGCACTGCTTTTAAACCTGGGTAACATAGACAAGGAAATTCTGGTTTTCTCTTCTTTTTTTCCGAGAACTCATCATCCTCCAGACCTGTTGCTCCAGCACAACACACTGGGGTCCCCCCATAGAAAGCCAAGCATCAGAAGGACTACGCAAGCTGCCAACTGGTATTACAAGTAGTAGCAGCTCTTGTGAAAACAGCGTGTGTAGTAACTCTGTACTTGGGCTGACATCACCAGAAGCAGAAAGCTCCGTGACCCAGTCCTGGTTTCCTAAGCTTCTGGACTAGAATGGACACAATCCTACTGATGATCACCCTGGGGTGGGTTGGATCCTCTGGGGCTCTTCCTCAACTCAAAGCAACGAATGGCGCACAGATCACACAGCACAGCTCAGGGTCAAGGGGCGAGATCTGCGCTTGGAGACCGCTAACGTGGCTGGGTTGGCCTTAGGAAAAGCCAGGAGTCCTGCCCGACAGCGACGTCGGCAAGTACAACCACTGACGACTGTTGTCAGGTTTCTGTTCCCCCTCACACCTTTCAGCACCTGCACCAAGTGCAACTGGAGACACCTCCCTGTTTCCACGTGCGATTTCGAAGACGGCACCTTCCTGACGCAACTCTTGACCGTGATGGGATTGACAGGAGCAAAGCCACAAGAAAGCGAGTCTCTGTCCACGGCGCAGCCGCCACCTCCTGTGAGCGGGTCCAGATTCCACACCAGCCTCCAAAGAAGGGAATCGTTGTGTCACGTTGTTTACTCAGCTCCACATGTTTGGCAGTTTGGGGGGATTTGTTTCTTTTAATCCTTCATTCCACAAACAAGGAAACACTTAGTCTCAGACAAGCAACCTTTCATTCTGGCTCTGCAGCGACAGCCAGAGAGGCACAAGCTCCTCCCAGGGATATGAAGGACAGGGACAAGGATTTGGATCACAACCGTGGTTCAGTGGGACAGACTACTGCGCTAACAATTGATTTTTTTTTTAGAAAAGCCCAAACTGAGCAAACTAGTAACGAAGAGCAACCGGACTGCCTTCAGCACAGGATTTTCTTTCCTTACTGAAATCCCTACAGAAAGCACATACTGCATCCAGCTCCAGAACAAATACATCCCAGGGACAGCCTTAGCCTAGACAATTTATTCTTCTGAAGCACCAGCTGGGAAATATTGTTGCCATTAAGTCTTCAGGCCTTAATAATCAAACCAAACGGGGAGGATACCTGTTTCTCTTTTACCCATCGACAGCGTCCAGAGGGTGGGTGAAGAAGGCAAGGGGGGAATGGCAGGTTTGCCGTCTGGGAGTGCCAGAGAAGGGGGGCAGAAGGTGGGAGGGAGTCAGGGAGCCCAGAGGGCGGCCGTTTGCACGCTCACCCGCCTGGTTCACCATTCACATCAGATGGTGCGAGGCCGCGGCTCCCGGGATTTCCCACATCGCCCCATTCACCGCGTTAAACCGGCGACAAAGGAAGCGTGCCTCCGCGGGGCCCGGGGAGAAAGCCAACGCCTGCTGCACCATCTGCCCAGCACTTGAAGGAAGGGATAAAGCTTTAATCAGTGGGAGTTGGTTTAGCCCTCTGGAGTCCGGGGGCGTTGCGTTGGGGCTCGGGTGGCATTAGTTAAACCCACTCATCTCACGTTTCCAGAACGGAAAATTAGGTCGAAGCTTCCCTCCCAGCTCACGGTGCCCGCCGCCGCCGCCGCAAACGTATTCCTTCCCATACGGTGCGTGGCGGGGCCTGCTGTCCCTTCATCTCCTGTGACCCCTGAGAGAAGGGCACAAAGCCCTGTGCTTGGCTTCCAGCTCCAATAACGGCACAAGCACACACAGCCCGGGTCTGCCCCGGCTGCCAGTGATGCTGCTGATTATAAGCTGACAAAATAATCCAGGGAACCGATTTTCCATTGGATTCATACTCCCTGTTCAACGGCAAGTTTCTGACAACCATCGAGAATTAAAATTGTTACACCCTATGTGATCCATCTAAAGGTAAAACGTCTTTAGGTAGGAGAGAGAATGGCTGAGCTATGAAAACCACGGCCAGGAGAAGCCAAGAAGTTAAAAGGGGCTTTGTAAGCTCCAGGTTAGTAACTAGGTAGTAACTAGTTAGTAACTTACTGCCCAGTCATATCCATTTATGCAACAACGCTCTGTGTGCTGGAACCTGTTGCCGTCTCTGGACCTGCACGCACAGGTTTTGGCCCTGGCTTATCGTGAGGGATGCTGAGGGCAGGTGAAACAGCCTGACTGCAGCTGACACCGAAAGGAAAGGTGAAAGGCAGACACAGGAAACAGGTTGAGCTTTCATGAATGGAATAGTAAGAAACCGGGATTCAAAAAACTAGTATTACCAACCTGCTAGCCTATCAGCAATCATCTCGGTTTACTCCCTGCTCTAGCCTCTGACCACGAAACATGCATTAAGGAAAAAGAAAATTATGCCCATGCATGACTTCAACCCATAGAGGTCCACACACTACAGCTGAAACAGATGTTGCCTAAAGCCTAACTGGGAATTTGTCAATGTGAGTGCCTGACTGACAGATGTTAAATGTGACTGGCTTCCTATCGAGTTGTGCCTGGGGGCACAGCAGACTCGAGCAACAACCCAGAAGAGCCTGAAAAAAACCACATCTCACAGAGGCAGCTTCAATCTTGAGTCCTCTCTGGTCCTTTCCACTCCACTACCTGTGCTCATTGCAATACACATGGCTCACACACCGAGAAAGGGCCACGATCAGAGGCACAGCCCATCCCAGCACCTGGATTTACACTCTGCACGTGGGATAATACAAGTAATAGACAAGAACTGACTTTTCGCTGCGTCTCAGCTCTGTGTAAAGGGAAAAATGCATTTAGGTGCTTTCTGTGGGGACTCAGGAGCAAGGGAACCACGAGGCATTTACAAAGTGGCATGAAATTAAATAGGACATGTTTGGGAAGGGCATCATAACCATTACATGTCACAGGCTGCAGTAGGAAAGCCCAGATTACCCAAACAAAAGCAAAGAAGAGCTCTGAAAAAAAACTTCAAGCATTTAAACAATGGAGAGGAAAATATTTCAAGCTAGCTGCTTAGCCTAAATTGTTTTGGAGGTTCTTCCCTCAATTTTAGCCTCTAGTAGCCCAAAAATTATCTGGTACTGTATTCATCTAAGCACGGTTTAATGTCAATGAAAGGGTTTAGTCCCCCTAATTCTGCATCTTTTCCTTTTCAACCTCTCTTTTGGTCATGGGCATCGAGCATTATCTCTTCCTGGGATCAGTCTTCTGTACTTAATTTCCCCACAGCCTGGGAAAAGGCAGCACATTGAGATGTTGACATTCCCAACATCGGGCAGAAGTTTGATTATAATGACGGCGAACGCTTTCCCACGTTCCCAGCCCAGCGCCGTAATGCCAAGCCCTATTGTGTCACACGCTCCCCAGTCCACCTGCTCCTTTGGGAGCAGGGTATTATCCCTGGGCAATTCACAGTCAATTTGCCATGCTGTAATGGATGCTGTCTCCATTGTCCCGGGGCAGGCATGGATTGGCCAGCGACTGTGGGAAACTCCAAGTCGCTCAGGCCCCAGACATTTGTATGCAGCCGCTGCGTATAAATAGAGCGGCTCCCGGCTCCCTTCCGCAGCCGCTCACCAGCCAGCGCCGAGCTGGAACCGGTGCTTGGGATAATGGCACCCAGGGGGCTCTCCCTGGAAATCCTCACAGCCAAAGAGAAGAACAGAGTAAGTATCTGCTGTCTCTGCGACCGAAGGGCACAGAGCTGAGAAGGGCTGAGCCTCTTTTGCAGCAGGTTACGGACAGATGGGCAGGGAAAGTCTCGGTGCTAACTGTCCTCTTCCCGCCTTCTCTTACAGCTCAGGAAACCCATCGTGGAGAAGCTGCGGCGCGATCGGATTAACAGCAGCATCGAGCAGCTGAAACTGCTCCTGGAGAAGGAGTTTCAGAGGCACCAGCCCAACTCCAAGCTGGAGAAAGCAGACATCCTGGAGATGACCGTCAGCTACCTGAAATACAGTCGAGGTGAGCGCCTCCCCCTTGGCACCCGCCACCCGTGCCCTTTTAGGCAAAACTCCAGCCCCAGTCTCCCCCTGTGACACTTGTCTCCTTTCTGCCCTCGCAGCTTTCGCAGCATCTGCCAAGAGCCTGCAGCAGGATTACTGCGAAGGCTACGCCTGGTGCCTCAAGGAAGCGCTGCAATTCCTGTCCCTCCATTCGGCGAGCACAGAAACCCGGATGAAGCTGATCTGCCATTTCCAGAGGTCCCAAGCAGTGCCTAAAGACTCTGCTGGTTGTTCTTCGGCACCCACGTCCGCTCACCGGCCCTCTGCCAAGGAAGCGGCGCTCGAACCTGCCGGCAGCCTCTGGAGGCCGTGGTAGGCCAAGAGTTCGCTTCTGGGTTTCCTGGACGTTTGCTCGTGTGCCAGAGGAGATCGTGACTTGCTATCCAAGTCCCCCCCACTCCTCTCAAGAGTAGGGAAGAACGTCTTCCTTTTGCAGAGCATTACTATGCTTGGATGGTTGCTTCCCTTCTTCCAGAAGGACTCAAACGATCCCACCACGTGGAGAGAAAGTTATTCTAAAAGAATGTGAGATGTAATCCTCCTGCTGGGAGGACTGAGAGGAGTTGTTCTGAGAGGAACACCGGCTGTTCTTAACCTTAGTGAGGTTGTATGCGTACGGCTGTTGAGAAAGCGGCAATTTCTAAGATGCTCAGGCCAGCGTTTCCCAAAGTGTCCCTTCAGGAGGAGTCCTTCCCTCTGACCTGCTCCACTTGAGACTCCCAAGCTACTGCCCAGCTGCAGCAAGGGGAGCACAAAAAGTGTCTCAAGCAGAGCAGCTGGTCTAAGGGGACACCTTGGAAAACGTGGCTTTCCTATGGGTGCCATCATGGGTTCTATAACATTTGTAGATTGTACTGAGCATGCTCTGAAAACGGTTAAGCCACCACTCAAACTATGTAGAGGAAATTCCTCGGGATGTCTTGCTCACAGAATCAGAGTGCTGATGGTGAGGTTCAGGATGCGTACGCCTTTTATAAAGGCAAAAGCTCGTTTTTATATCCTTATAGGAAAGTAAGTTACGGCTGTGTTGTCGATTTTACAAGTTTTACGAAAGTCTTTCATGAAAGGCAGGTGTACAAATTATATTTACTGTTCGGTACCCTACCACCTGGGGAGAATGTGAATTCATTACTGTCCTTGGAGGATACTATGATACGTTATGTGCGAGCTGCACCAACTGTATGACCTGTGCCAGAAATTATCTTGAAATTCTGAAGTTGCAGAAACTTAAAAATACAGAAACAAATAAAAACTTAGTTAATAAATCCAGCAAGTTATTCTTTCTTTTGTAGTTTGCACAGATAATTTCCCTGTGGTCCTCGGGGTTAAAGGACACGAGACAAAGATTTCAGCAAAAGCAAAGATACTCAGACCTGGTATTCAATTGCCTCAGCAGTTTTGGGTCCACTGGGACCCCCTGCAATGCTCTTTTCCACAGCAGAGAACACACAGCTCTGAAATAACAAACCCGAGACAAAAATAGAGGCGTGCCTAACCAACGGCTTCTCGGGAAATTTTGAGCCAAGAGACTTGTCAGAGCAAAGGTGAGCTCAGGAAAAATTCACTCCTGCCTCCCAGCCACACTTTCAATGAACAGTTATCGTTTGCCAGGGCACTTCATGGCACATTTCACATTCTCGGGGAATGTATCCGGGTCACAAAACAATCTGAGATGCAGGGAATTGAAACCTAGTTCTTTGTCTGAAGGGGAGACGTGTACCGCTGCTCAGGACGTGCGTGTGTGAGGCAGGAGTCACAGGGCAGGTGTCCAAACCCGCGTTCCCCTCCCGGCCAGGGCAGGACAGAGCCCGCCATGGGGGCCCGGGCTGCGCAGCCTCTGGCGGGCCCCAGAGCACTGACCTGGGAGCTGGTTCTCTGCTGCCTCTGCCAGTCCCGAACGACTCTGGCGATGTCCTTTCGCCCCCCTGGCTCCCAGTTCCCCCTCTGTGCACTTCTGGGGGGGTGTCTCACCGCCACAGAGCCACGGGCCGGGGGTGACCCAGCCCCAAAACCTCCCCCCCACCACTTCTGGGCCGTGCGCCTGAGCTGGGCCCTGCGCATGCGCGCGGCGGCTCCCGCCTCATTCGCATAATCTATGCGCCGGACTCGTTAGTATGTAGATGTATGCGCATACATTTGCATACCGATGAGGCCAGGCGAGGAGTGGGTCGCGTTCAAAATGGCGGAGCGGGGCGGGCGAGGTAGCGGCGGTCACGGCAGTTTGGACAAGAGCATCACCCTCCCGCCGGACGAAATCTTTCGCAACCTAGAGAACGCCAAACGCTTCGCCATAGACATCGGTAACCGGNCCACGGGCCTTGAGGGCTGGGGAAAGACTGCGCCTCCAGCCCCGGCAAAGCGGGGCGGCTGCAGGGGCGAGCGCGTCTGGCGTTGGGCTGGGGGCCCGTCACGCTAGCTGGCTGCACTCTTTTTCCTCAGTTACCTCCAGAAACACCCCGTGTCCCAGAATCGTTTGGGTAGGAAAAGAGCTTTAAGATCACCAAGCCCAGGTGTTAACCTGGCATTGCCAGGGCACCACTAAACCGTATCCCTCAGCACCAGCTACACATCTGTAAATCCCCCCCCCCTCCAGGGATGGGGACTCCACCACTGCCCTGAGCAGCCCGTTCCAGGCCTTATCAACCCTTTCAGGGAAGAATTTTTTCCAAATGTCCAGCCTGAACCTCCCCTGGCACAACTTGAGGCTCTTTCCTCCTGTTGCAAGCCTGAGAACACGACATTCCTGGGAGTACAACAGCCTGCACCAAGGGACAGATGGAATAATACACATGAAAGTGAACCTGAGCAGCAGAGCCGAGAGCTGTCCTGGTGTGGGGGCTGTACTGGGACACAGCTGAACTAAGCCTGTAAACAACAGCTTCACCTGTGCAGGGATTAGTATTCATTCCACAGAGATCTGCAAAACCAGAAATGCCAGTTCACACATGTAGCTTCTGTTTGGCACTTACTAGGTCAGTGGAACTATTTAGCGGAAAAGCCAGAAAACAAAAAAACGCATTCTTGAACCCCAGTACTGTGTGGTACTGGTGCAAACCTCTGTTAGTCCTCTGGTTCACATTGCCCCGGGAGGTGCAGGCTTACTGTGTAATGGGGAAATAATAGGCACCGTAATATGGAATCTTGTTGTATCACAAGTCTAACTCCTTCAAAACCTACTTGTTTCATGTCTGTTCAAACAACAGCTGGAATTGGTCCTTTCTGTGGGTCAGACAGGAATTAGAGTTGTGGGATTAGTCATAAAGCCCAGTTACATGTCTCAGCTGGTGTTCTGAATGGATTTAAGTCTTTAAAAACTGGGAGAGGAAGAGGATAATGTATAAAGCGTAGCTTACATACCGTTTATCTGGTGATAAATTATTTGCTGAAGCATCTGTATCATGATGAGTGTTGCACAAGCAGTAGGGCATTGCAACACAAGCTTCACAATTCCTTTACTTAAGAGATTTAGGGAAGGAAGCTTTTCCTCATAACACAGAGCTACTGAGTTTAGCATTGTTTGGGGTTTTTTTTTTTTGTTAAAAAAAATAAAGCTAAGAAACCCCTCACCTTTAAGCAACAAGATTGCAGCACAGAGTTTGTATTTTGTTTACCAGAAACTTTCAAGCATTGGCTGGTACCCTGAAATAAGATCTGGGGTCAGGAAAGCTTTGTTGCTTTTGTTCCTGTAGCATCTCTCACTGCTCACTCTAAGCTGCCTCACTTAAAATTTTGCTGGAGAAAGCCACGGGCTGCCAAAATTCTTTGAACACTACAGAAGAGATGGGAGTAGTGTTATAAAGTCAAAGCCTTCAGCACTAGCTGGTTATTTTTCATGTCCTTGGTGACACTTGTTCATAAGGCAGCAGAGCACAGGGCCACAGAATTTAGCTGTTGGGTTATGATCTACCATCACCAGCTTTTTATTTACTGTTGGGATTTTAATTTTAACCCAGGAACTGGTCACGGTTACCTCCTGTAGCACGTTCTGGGAGGTGCATGGTCAGCTTCCCAAGGATTTGGCACATTCCCCCTTTCAGCAAGGGGCAAGTTGTGTCCACAGACTAAAATTCAAGTCCATGTCAGGCCTGTAGCAGAGAGATATGGCCCAGGCAGCTGACTGCCTTGTGCTCCTGTTCCAGAGCACAGATGCAGAGCTCAGATTGGCTTTCTGTTGTGGCCTGCAGCCCAGGCTACTTTTTAATGCTGAGTTAAAATTCATAATTTTTCTCCAACAGCCAAAGCAGCTTAGAGGTTTATGAAACAAACTGATGGTTTAATCAGATCCTGATACTCAGGAGTGGTTTCTCCCCTTTCTGAAGGGGCGTGTGTGGGGGGAATTAAAAGCTTGTTTTAACAAAAATAAGCAGGCTTTGACAGCCTCCTGCTTCCCAGCTCAAATATCTACTCGATTAAGCTATTTCTTAGAAGCACCAGCAGGATTGTCCTAAGGACAATCAGTTAGTGAAGCAGTTCAGTCTAACTTTGTAAATTCACTTTTGCAAGTCAGATGCAAAGACAGCACAGAGAGGACACGTGGTCAAGTTCTGCTGGGTATAAACTCCACTTGTGGAGCTTTTCCCATAACTAGTGCGTTTGGAGTCGACCGTGCCAAGTGAGCTTCTGGACGAGGGTTCTGTGGTCACTGCTTAATTATATTTGGCTTTGGCTGAGGAGATCTTAAAACCCAAGAACTTTTTGGTAAGGTCTACATAAAGTTACAGCATTTGCTCTAAAGGGAGGCATTAATCCTAGTTTGTCATCTTTTTATTAACAGGTGGTTCCTTAACCAAGTTGGCTTATTATTCAACTGTGCAGCACAAAGTGGCAAGAGTGAGATCCTTTGATCATTCTGGAAAGGTGAGAATTGCATCACTAATCACTTGCATGTGATTGACTCAGAGTGAACGACTGGGCTGACTTCTCGTAGGACAAGAGAAATTTCATCTGAGACCTATCTAGTAACTTTTCTGTGTGAAACTTTATCTAGAACTTTCTTAAAGTATGACCTTCTGTAATTTCTGTTGTGACAACCGACGTCAGAGCAACAGACGTGTTTAAAATAAACACACATTCTAGCATGTACTGGCACAGCCATCCCTGAGCATTTGCACTGCAGCTCAGAGGAGTGGGTGGCTCCTGTTAAGAGCCCTTTGCTATATTCCAAGGGAAATTAGCCACGAGCATGGCTTTGGCAGTTAGTTTTTCTTGTCAAGCTTAACATAGCTCTAGATCTAAAGTCACATGATAATAGAGCATACATGTTCTCTTCACTGAAGGACTGACTGCAGGGCTGCAGAGTTGGGCAGCCCAGGTACAAGCAAACTCCATTCCTTGCCTTCTTGGAAGTACTTGTATCATCACCAGCCAGTGTTTGAAATTGTGGGGTTTTTTTAGAGAAATACCATACTTGTCTGTTAAGAAAATAACTTACATGTAAACATAATTCTTCTCAGACAGAGATGTTTCATACACATCTAACACATGGGAGAATTGATTCTATTCTCAGCTTAAGGAGAATTAAGATCTGTTGAAACTACATTCTTTGAGAGCAGCTTGGGTTGTTCAGTTTTTAATAGCATTAACACAGTTTCAAGGCAAAGGAAGCAGAGATATTGATGTCCAGCAGTTTAGCATATAACCTTGTTTCTCAAGGAAGGATTCTGAACAATCTGTAAGAAATTCTTCTGTCTTTTTACAGGACATAGAAAATGAACCTTTGTATGAAATATCAGTTCAAGAGGAGATTACGGCTCGACTTCACTTCATTAAATTTGAAAACACTTACATTGAAACCTGCCTAGATTTCATCAAAGACCATCTTGTCAATACAGAGACAAAAGTCATCAAAGCTACAGGTGGTGGTGCCTATAAATTCAAAGATCTTATTGAGAAGAAACTGGGGTTGAAGTAAGTGGAACTGTTTAAACTTAGTTATAGGAGTGTATTTCTTCTCTGAAGAGATTTTAACAAGCTAACTTTCAACTTTGCCCATCTAAAGCCTTCTGTGCTTCAAGAGTGAAGGGGTAGAATGTGTGTGTGTGCACCTGGGGCAGACCAGGCTGCGTTGAGCCGTTAGTGAGCGTAAGCTGCTGAAAGATAACCGTATCACAAACCGACACGGGAGAGGTGCAGGACTGGAGCCAGCAGACATTCAACAGAGACAGTAAGATGAGGAAAGGGAGGTTTTGTCACAGCTTTTTCCTCTAATGGACTTCACACCTACTCCATTTTTAAGTTAAATTAGTCTCTATCATGATTACAATAACTTTTCACCTCTCAACTAGCAGCATTTCAGGGATGTGCTAAATAAAACAAAGTCCTGTTTGAAACAGTAGCAAGTAGTTACTAAATTCATTACTAACAAGAATTTTAGTTGGGAATCTTCAAGCAGTTACTGTGAGCAGGTGTGGTTAAACACATCAGTCTTTCTACTTCAAGTTTAAAGATGAAATCCACAAAGCACTTTCATTATCACAAGCCAAAATATTGCTGGCAAACAGTTTTCACCCCTCAGATGCACTTAATCTCTGTAGTTGCCCAGATTCTCAAGTTAGAGTTCCAAAAGCTTCTACCATTTTTCTGTGCATGCTCAGAATTCATATGATACAGGAACTTACTGTATAGCTCTAACCTAAACTTCACACAGGAGCAGAGACTCTCAGGAGACTAAAGGGCAGCCTCATAAATGTACCATTCAAACATCTTTAGCAAATAAACACCACACAGTAAAAACCTGCTGTAAATACAGATAAACACATCCTTAATTTACACCAATGTGAAGCATTACCTGATGTTACTGGGGAGAACTTCAAGACACATCTCCTGTTGTAACTCTCTGTCACACACCCTTTAGTTCCTCAGGTGCTTTTATACTTCGTTCTCAAATTCCTTTCTGCCTCTGATAGGTAGGACTCTGTTAACTGTTTTTCAAACTAGCCTCCCTCGGCACCTTATTGGCAGTTACTAAGTCCCAGTTACTCAAGACGAGGAGGCAATTCCCCCCTGTTCTCATGTGGTGCACCTGGTTGGTGTTTCTTTGGCTTTCGCCTGGCCCTGACATGTTTAATTGGTCCACAGGCCCGAAAAGCAGCACCTTCTCCGTTCTGACAAACATCAAGCTGTCTGTAGTAATTGAGAGCTCTGTTTCTGTTTTGCTTCTGTGTTTTCAGCAAGGCTTGTGATATTTCATGTAAGAAATCAAACATATTTCATTCCATAAATGTACCACAAATCAGTAACGGCATCTAAGATAGAGAAGTTCTCAGAAGTCAGTAAGTGTTAGGGAGTCTAACAACATCCTTCATCTTATCTCAGTTATGTATCATGTTCCCAGACTCCCCGCTCAGGACATGCACTGTTGTGACTCCCTTTATTCTTGTGAGAAGTCCTTTCTTCCTGTGTTTGGAAATCCCAGTAGCAGGCTCCTCACAGTCACGTCGGTCTGCCATAAATGAAGCTGAACTGTTGAGGGCCCTTTTTGCCCTTCATTGAGAAGGAAGGGGAAGAGCAGTAGAAAGAGTTTCCTTACGTTAATATCCAGCTAAGTTTCCTGACCGACTTCATTGCTGGGTGTAGCTCAAGTGTGCGGCACTGGGGCACTAAAGAGGTGGTGCAAACAAGCAAACAGGGAGCAGGATTATTTTTAAGCACACCATGATTATTGTAAGATTAAGGTTACTGTGTAACTACGGCCTAACTTCAGACTGCGTGTTCTGCCCTGGAAGGTGATCATCAGAACCTGTGCAGATGTAGGTTTCTGTTTTAAGAGGTCTGGGCTTTTGCCGTGTGGTGGTGGTTACTCTCTCCTGGTTGTAAAGTTTTTTTAAAACTATTGCTTTAAAAGCATATTTGCTTATCGGTAGCACTGTGGAATTTATGTAAGGGTTTTTTTTCTCCCCCTTCCCCTCAGAGTAGATAAAGAAGATGTAATGACCTGCCTCATTAAAGGATGCAATTTCGTCCTAAGGAACATCCCCCATGAAGTGTTTGCGTACCAGAAAGATTCAGATACAGAATTTCGATTTCAGACGAACCACCCAAATATTTTCCCTTATTTACTGGTGAATATTGGCTCTGGGGTTTCTATAGTGAAGGTGAGTCGTTGCTGAAATGTTTTATTGTAGAATTTGGTAAAGGTGATCTGAAACACCTTACTGGTTTAGATTTCTAGTTGTTTCTTCTTGGCTAATACAAAGTTTAGGAAGGAAATACTGATTTTTTTTTTTTTTAAATTTCCATTCCTTACAGAGCTATGACTGCTTTTCCATTCACTACTGTATTGCCTTTCTAATCACATTTCATTTGGTGTTTAGAGAAGTTGTTGCATTACCTGATGAGGACTCTGTCAGATCAGAGTGATATTTAATATTTTGTTTGTTTTGCTACACTGCTGAACGGGCCAAATGTTACGTCTATATTTAGGTTATTGGCCAAGAATTAAATACAAAGATTTCAGAAACTGCTTGTGGTACAAGTATGTGGAACGTGCACCTCTGGAGAACTTCTTGCCTGATATTGGCCCAGTTAAATAGTTCCACCCACACTTATTCCACTGTTCAAAAAAACCCACATGCTGTCACATCTGACTGTGTGTTTATCACTCTAAAGGACTTTCTAGACAAATCTGCCTTCTTTTATTGCCAGGTAGAAACAGAAGATAAATTTGAATGGATTGGGGGGAGCTCGATTGGCGGCGGAACCTTCTGGGGTCTCGGAGCACTGCTCACGAAAACAAAGGTATCAAAGTGTCAGTTTTAAGGGGAAGGAGATTAAATGAAATGCCAGGAGGAAGCTTGCTTGCCATGTTGGAGTGCCAAACTCTTTGAGTAGGGAGAAAGGGTTCTTTTAAGTAAGGTTTGTATGGGAAACCAGAAGTCCAACATTGGTGTGCTAGAAGGTGACATAAATTATGTTGTGTCTCCTGAGGGAGTTTTACCTTTTATTCAAAGAATTGCTGCCCTTGTGCAGAAAGAGAACGGGCAGTTCTGCAATGCTCAGGACAATTTTAGTACTTTCCCTTAAGTGCTTGTTCTCCTAGACTGTTAGATAACAAAGTTGACTTATGTTCGTATTTTCAATGCTTCTGATGCATAAAAGGAAGCTTTAAATACAAAAAGATAACTAATAGAATGTAGGGACAAAAATGGTAAGATGCTCACTGCTGGCTGAACCCTAATCCTGTTACCAAGGTCAAACAGTGTCTGTAGGGCAGAGAAAGCCTCCTCCAAGTGGCCTTCTGTGTGCTTCTGAACGTGAAACACCTGCCTAGTTGCTGCAATACTATCTGCAGAAGCAAAGCAGGATGTCTGGGAGCAGAGAGGAGGAATTCTAACTCTTTGTTACAGTTACAGGGGTTTGGCACTTAAATCCCATCTTGGTGATTTGCCAAAATAAACCCTGATTTAGTATTGCTCTGCCTAACTCAGCTCTTAAATCATGCTGCTTTTTTCCTGTCTCAGAGATCCGTGTGGCTTAAATAGGTGTCCCTAAATGTCAGCGGTGTAGAAAAAGCTAGAGTTACATATGCACTGAATAAGAAAATGTCAAAGGGAAGACCCACGCTTGCAATATTTTCTTTGATGCTTTTTAAAAAAAAATAAATCTTAGAACATGGCAATGTCTGCCCTTAATTCTCTCTGGTTTTGAAGAAGAAGAAATTGGGGTTAGCAGAGTCATAAATTAAATATTGGGATACTGCAGATTGCCTGGAAGCTTGATTTCAGGGACGTTAATGCATTTCTGCAGCAGTAACGGCAGACTTGGTTTTTTAGGTTTTAAACATATTTGTTTTCTTATGCTTCAAGAAGACACAGTTCTGCTTGCTCTTAGTTACTGTGTTTCTGACTTCATTCTGAGATAAGAGATGCACAAGGCTTCTATTTTATACATGCTGATCCATCTCAAGTTTTCAGGGGAAATTCAAGAAAATATTTGCAGGTAACTGATAAGGACAGTTGTGCTTTTCGTCATTAAAGGAGCTCCACTTGTATCTGTCTGTCTGATAAGATAAGGACTCTGGAAAAGTTCTTGTAATTAGAAGCAATGTATCTTTTGCTGGCAGGGTTGATTCTAAGATAAGTGAAAACCTGGTTTTGGTCAGTAAAGATGCTGCAGAACTCTGGGTTTATGGGCGAGGTTCTCTGGCTGTCCAAGAAATCTGGAGTAACTGCTTCTCCTCCTCAGAAATTTGATGAATTGCTGCAACTGGCTTCAAAGGGACAGCACACAAATGTAGACATGCTGGTGAAAGACGTGTACGGAGGTGCCTACCAGACCCTGGGGCTCAGTGGCAACCTGATAGCCAGCAGCTTCGGGAAGTCCACTACAGCGGATAAAGGTATTGGGCAATAAAGATCTACCCCAGATTTGCGCTACAGTTAATACTTTATATTGCCTGCCGGCGTGGACTTGCTGCTTGCACTGGCTGCTGTCTACTCTGAAATGGGTGGAAAAGTAGCTGCCAGCTTCATCAGCATAATTGTGTCTTGCCTTACCCAGTTCCCTGTGTTAGGCATGCTGGGCTGAGAGGGCCCTTGGAGCACTGCTTGAGTTGCTGGAGTTATTTGGAGGTGTTGTCAGAAACTCATGAAGAGAAGAAACGCAGCCGTCTCCTCTGGCCCTTGGGAATCGGGTGTTTGTAATGGTCTAACAAGCAGAGCTGGAAAAGAACCACCAGTCCTTTTCATGGTCTTGCCTGATGTATTTTGCCTGCACAGTATTTTTTTGATTTAAAATGCTCTAGTAACTGCCTCTGGAGCAGACATTTGGATTTCCAGTTTGGGATTGCCTAGGTGTAGGCAAACAACAGAACCAGCTGTCTAGTTAGCCCGGTGTCAGGTCATTCCTGTGGGAAACGTGTGGCTTTCTTGGTCCAGGAGAAGACCTATGGCAGTGATTTCCCATAATTCGCAATTTTATTTACAATACTGTAATAAATTGAAGTGCATCTCAGGTCAAGGTGGGTGGATAAACCATCATCTGTGGTTCCTTAGAGAGAAGAAAGGGAGTCCTTGTCATTTGCTGTTGGCCTTTCAAGTAGGTTTCCTGTTCACAGAGCTTTAGTGGCTTTTTCATGGTATCTTCAGTCAAATATACACTCCTTGTCTGAAGTACTTGTTTTATAAAAGGTTTTTGGTGGGGAGGAACACGTTTCTACTACACACATAAAGAGACTCCATTTTTTTTGCCTTCCAGCTGTAGCCTATCTGTTAGAAAAGTATAGTCCATTTGGGTGTTCTTAGCTGTCTTTAATTTGTTTTGCTCTTTCTTTCCTTTAAGAATTTTCCAAAGAAGATATGGCAAAAAGTTTGCTCCATATGATCAGCAATGACATCGGTCAGCTGGCCTGCCTCTATGCCAAACTCCATAACTTAGATAAAATCTATTTTGGAGGATTCTTTATTCGGGGTCACCCTGTTACGATGCGCACAATAACCTACAGTATCAACTTCTTCTCCAAGGTAATCAAAACAGCGATTTTCCTAATAGCAAAGTCACATGTTTAGTTATCTTTCTAGGTTTATCTAGAATTATTATTCATTTATCTTTAGTGAATGAATTTGCACACGGAGCAAGCGTAGCGGGCTGCGGTTTAGGTAGGTAAGGCAGGGCTATAAAGATCTCTTGTGGGAGGGGTAAAAATCGATGTGAAATGCCTGGGAGTTCTGTCTGGCCTCTCTTTCTCTCTCCCTCCCTCTCTCTCTCCCATTATTATTATTTTCTGATTGACAGTCTGTCTTGTAGCTGCCAAGTAATGAGTGTTCACTATTTCTTAGATAGCTGCCATTGTTATTCAATTCCTCTTGCTGACTCCATCTATTTCTTTTCACCCCCTAGGCTATGCAATGTGGGATTGTTCTGCTGAGATAGTTAGCGGTGTCAGTGGGGGCTTTTCAGTTGTTTGATTGTTCAAAAAGAAAAAAAAACCACAACCCAAAACCCAACAAAACTATAGTTCTGTGCAGGTTTTGAAGCTGTGGAAAATAGTGAAGATTTTTTCACTAGAAAACCGGTCAAGTCCAAAAGCTCAATTAATGGTTGCTACAGGTAGATTAGTTCCTGTACTTTTGCAGTTTTGTAGAACAGATGACACAGTTTTGTGGGTTTTTTCCCCATCTCAGGGCTTCAGGCAAGAGATTCCTGTATGCCACTTATTTTTCCCCTTTGTTTCACCACTGTGGTCCCTTTCTGTAAAACTTTGCAGGGTTTCAAGAAAACTATTGCAAAACTGCAGCTTCAGATTCTCGTAAGAACAGCTTTCTGAGTGATTCCAATCCCCAGCTCAGCTGAACTGTAGCTGACCTTGTCCTGTAGCTCACCTCAGTGGCAGCAATTCTGCAGCTGGTCCTTTGGAGAGGGCCCTATCTCACCCAGCCCTGCTCAGAGAGGCTGAGGGACCCTCTGCTGGGATGGAGGGCGTTCCTCTCCTCCCCAGCTTTCGTGTGTTACATTAACAGTTAAACTAATTTGATGGCCTAGGGATAAGCTCCAGAGCATCTGTATGTTGGTGAGCGCTGAACAGCGGTGTGATGAAATACTGAGCGACGTCTCTGTTTTGGGTGCCCAGTGGAACACACTTGTGTTGATGACCTAGAAACCAGATGACTTTCTATTTCCAGCCTGTTGAAGCAAGAGGAGTTGAATATTCATGGGATGATGCAGTGGCCCTTTCTAGAGCAGGCCCTGGCTGCCCTCTGCCTCTGGGGGTGTGCAGCCCTAGAATACACACCACTTCTGCATGGATTTTTTTTTTTTTTTTCCCCCCGGCTGTTTAGTAACTGTGGAATGATGTGTGTAAGCAGTTCCTCCTGAAGCTGTGTTTCAGAAGCACCATTAAACTTACTGAATAATGTGTTAGAATGTAGCACATATGAATATTACCATCTTCTAGTTGTTTCTATTAAATTTAAGTGTAAAACTAGTGACGAAGAAGTACATACTAGCCCTCAGGGACCATCCAATTGCAATGTTTCATATTGTGGCAGGGAGAGGTTCAGGCATTGTTCCTGAGACATGAAGGCTACCTGGGAGCCATTGGGGCATTTTTAAAAGGAGCTGAACAAGACAGTAAGTACAGCCCTGCTATGTTCTGTATATGCCGTGTTCTGAAATGTCAGTGTAATGTCCAAGTTTCTCTTAAGAGGGTGCATGTAAGTTGTTGCCTAAATAAATCCATTTGGCACTAACACACACAGATGCTGGGCTTTGGTTTTGTATATTCTGTTAGGGACATCTGAATTTCTCACCGTTTTTTCCTGCTCACCTATTAAAAGCCAGCAGGACTTGGCTCTTCTCTTTTCTGCATTTCTGCAAAGAGCGGTCATAACTGTAAATCAAACTGGGGAAATGTGGTTGCTGAGAACTTTCCTCCTCTCTAAGAGGCCAGCTTCTGAATTCAGTTAATGTGCTGAAGAAGACCAGCATCTCAAAACTGTGTTCATTTGAGAGTGAAAAGCCTCACAAGACATTTATGAAGGATGAGACGCTTCTGTCCACCATTCTTTGGGTTTAGGGTGCTTTGGTTGAATTCTGCCATTTTTATTTCCTTTTTTTTTTTCTTGTTAGTGTCCTAGCAAGCCAGTCAGTATATTAGTTGTAGTGGAACAGAGACTGAGGTTGCTGATGACACTTAGTTTTAGTAAGTAACAAATATATCACTGAATAATGGATGTGGAATTCTTTTCATGCCCGTTTTATAGGTATGGGCAATGAACCAGCTACTGAGGAGTTAAAGATGTTGCTTCTGCAGCATGTACTGTACAGCTGAACTTGATTAAACTTAGCAAATAAAAGAAATATTTCTATAAGTAACTTCAGTGTTTATAAGAAACTTACATTGTGCTTCAAGAGTTTTGTAATTATATTTTGTTAATAATGGATCTAGACTTAGGAATAAAATTCTCTCTGTGCTCAGTGAGTGCTTTGAAGACGTGCTGGTTGTAACCCTTAACGACAAGGAAAGGGGGGTGGAAAAAAAGAATGGGTTTAGAACTTCTTTTGTGTCTCATTCAAGTTGAACCTCTTTAGAGCTGAGTAACTCACTGAGCAGGTAAAACGTCTTTGGGTTTAGAGGGAAAAATTATGTTCACTGGTCAAGACAAAGGAAAGTGGCTTTAGTAGTGAGCAGCTTCTCTGGAGGGATGCTCACTCTAGACTCACTCATGGGAGTGTTTTCAGTTTTCTTTTCAGATGATGTGTCTCTGTCTTTCTCTTTTCTAGATCCAAATCAGTATAGCTGGGGAGAGAATTATGCTGGGAGTTCGGGTCTTATGAGCACATCCCCTGACGTTTCCCCTATGCAGAGAACGAGGAGTGGTACAGTATGTGGTTGTCTTTTCTAGAACTCGGTGCCCACTCTTAATAATGGGGACTTGGAAATAGATGATTCTTCTCAAACTAGTTGGTTCTTGCCCCTGGGACTCCTGCTCACCGAAAAAAAAAGTGACTAATAACAGTGTTTTGTGTCCTGTGTGATGTGGTCTCATCTCTCGTGATGATGGTTTGATGTAATGCCTCATCAAAACAGGTGATGGCCACCACTCGCTCTCACTCTCCTGCACGGAAGCAGGGGGAACATCATCTCTGGCCCTTTCTCTGGATTTTCCTACAGATGAAATACTGTGCTTCAGAATTTTAAATCTGAAGTTCCACTGGCTTTAAGCAGCCTTTATTTACTTCCTATGAGCAGAGAAATGCACAGTTGGACAGGAGAGCATGAGCCCAGTCATCTCTTAAATACACTGACAACACAGCCCAACACTTGTACTAGTTTAATTTGCTGCCAATCAATTCCTGAGTAAGTTCTAATCAATCTCTTAATTTTTCACCTAGTTTGACATGCTTGAAATGGACAGGTTGGAGAGACCGCTTGTTAACCTACCCCTGCTGAGAGACCCATCCACCTATATTCCAGACACCGTTGACCTCACTGATGACGCCATGGCCAGAAAATACTGGCTCACCTGCTTTGAGGAGGCGCTGGATGGGGTAAGTGTCTCACGGTTATATGAATGACACAAATATTTAGCAAATAAATCCACTGTGGCCCTGCAGAATATTCTGCTGTCGTGCATAAGTACAGTTCCTCTTTTCCTGTTAACAGAGGCCCTAAGGAACGCTTGATACCTTCGAAGGCAGAAATTCTCCTCACCCAGGGTGCTTGTTTTTTGTTTGTTTTTTTTTTTTAAGGTGTTTTCAAAGCATCATCTTCTCTCTTAAATGGCACTTACCACTTTAGACAGCTGGCAAGCAGGAGGGTTATATAATCAAATCCCAGAAAGGCAAAGGCCAAGGCTACTGGCATTGGTCTGGCTCTGGGGAGCAGTCCTACTGACTTACAGCCCCTTTTGCGTTTGGAAGAGCATGGTTTAATCAGACGGGAGTTATTTTTCTCGGCACTCTGAAACAGATTCAGTCAGTGAATGCTAATACTTGAGAACTGGGTGTACTCGGTGAGAAAAATCCAAATTGGAAACCTCATGAGTGTGTGTCAGCAGGAAAAGAGCTGGGAGAAAAGCAGGGACAACACATTGTCTTGAGCTTGCTGTAGTAAGGGAAAAAAACCCCAACAAAACATGTGGACTGTCAAATTTCTGCCAGTTTCTCCTTTTGTGTGTATTTCTAAGTCTGTTATTGGTTTCCCCTCCTGTAAGTAGTTAGAACTTGTGTTTAATTTCAGAAAGTACAGCCTTGAAAATAAACTTTAAATACCTCCTTTTTTTCTCCAAAGATTTAAAATTATTCTTTGGTGGTTGGAGGTAAGGAAAGCTGAAGATACTGTCTGGGAGGGACCAGAGCAGTACAGCAGATGGAGGGGTTATTTTTCAGACTGAACTTCAGTTCAGTTACGTGGAGGAAGAATTAGGTGGTAACTTCAGTCCTGCCTCCCTTCTCTCCCAGGTGGCAAAGCGTGCTGCGGCCAGCCAGCCGGACTCTCTGGATGCTCCGGAGAGAGCTGAAAAGTTCCGACAGAAATACTGGAATAAGCTCCAGACACTCAGGCAGCAGCCTTTGTAAGTGTCTTTATTTTCCCCTTTTCATCACTTGCTGCTTCTGTTGAGCACAGCAAATTAAAAGCCAGCTAAAAACTAACTAAAAGCTAACGAGGTTCCGAAGCAGAGCAAACAGAAAGCCAAGGAGGCTGAAGGCTGCGGCAAATTGATGTGCCAAACATCAGGTCCTCTGCACAGAGCTTTTGAATCTCATATATTGGAATTTAATGAAAATATTATATCTTGGTAGAAAATTTTGTTACTAAAAGTTGTTCCATGTTTATTAAAAATGGTAACAAGTTAATTCATGTATCTGGCTTTGCACTGAACATTTTCCCCTCACTGTATCTAAATAAGCCATGTGGTAGATTTACCACTTAGAGACAGCGTTTAGCACGTGTCATATAAAGAATTTTAAATGAAATGCGTGTGTGATGTGCTGTGACTTATGGAGGAAACAGAGGAGAAGTTGCCTTTTTGCTGCTTGAAGTACTTGATCTCTTTTTTCCCCTCCTTCTCCCTTTTTGAAGTGCATATGGTACCTTAACAGTTAGAAGTCTTTTGGATACAAGGGAGCACTGTTTAAACGAGTTCAATTTTCCGGATCCCTATTCAAAGGTAAGTTGTTCTTGCTTTACAGGGTGGACAACATGAACTTATTTTCTTGGCAATAGGAAAAAAAAAAAATCTTGATGTCAAGATAGTGCCCAGTATCACTTTAAATTTTTTTTAAAGATAATTAGCCATGTAACACTGATCTCCCTGGAGATAGAAGAAAAAAAAAAAAAATCAAGAGCTTCTAAGCCTCTGGGATGATGAAATTCTTGATGCAAAAATCAATCCAATCTTCTCCAGTTTGCGTAGAATGTAGAAATTCTCACGGCAGTTACCTGGGGCCGATGGATCATGTTCCTACTAAAAGTAGTTTTGTGTGTCCCGTCTCCCATTCCTCAGTCTGCTCAAAAGCTGTTGCACCTCTGACTTAAGTAATTGTTGGGCTATAGATCATAGCCCAGCACTCATGAACCTTTCTATTAGAATCCCAGGAGACTTTTCTTCTTGTTGATACTAAGCATGCTGATAACAGTAACTTGTCGGTCTGTTAGAGGCCATGAACGTAGAGGAGAATGCTTGAACGTGGTCTTGGGACTGAGACAGCCAATGAGGGGTAAGGAATTTTTGTCTATAAACCCCATGTTTCATGTCTTTCTTACAGGTAAAGCAGAAAGAAAATGGCATAGCCTTAAAATGTTTTCAAAGCGTAATCGAATCTTTGGATTCATTAGGCTGGGAGGAGAGGCAGTTTGCTCTGGTGAAAGGACTTCTTGCGGGGAATGTCTTTGACTGGGGAGCAAAAGCAGTCTCAGAGTAGGTGTTAAATATTTTTCAAAGCACTCTTTTAAGATACAGAATATACAAATGTTCTTTTTAAAACATAAAAGTGCACCCATCTAACTGGAGCTGTCATTTGTATTTCTCTTCATCAAATGTCGGTTGTTTACAAGTGTTGTTGTGGTGCAGGAAAGGTCACATTTCCACCCTCTAAAGCTGGCAGACTTGGCACTGTGAATGTTTGAATGAAGTGGTCGAGTGTTTACTCTTCCAGTCTGGCGGCTTTGCTTGCAGTGTTGTTGTTGCGCTGCTCTGGGGTAGGTGTTGTACCAGGTTCCCAGAACACAAAATACACTATTTTTCTGCAACCTCCAGTTGTCCTGATAGCGCAGCACATACTCAGCAGGTTGTAAGTTAGGTTGGTAGTCTCTTTTGAGACCAAATTGAGGCTATTTATTGGACTAAATACTAATTATTTTTGGTCAACGTACGTTTCTATTACTATTTGGAAGCCTTTTCCTTATATTGTGTCAGCAGCCACGTATTTATTTAATGATATCAATGACATTGTTGAAGTATTTTAGTTTTTCACTTTCTTTTTGTAGGGCTGATAATAGAGAGCCAAGAGCATGGGAGAGGGACATTTTTACAGCTGAATTCAGCACTTCCTTTCCCTTTCTGCATCTTTGAGGAGTTTTCCCTCTGATTAAATCAAGAAAAGTCCATTAAGAAGCAGGTGATTGGAGGCTGTGTGGCTGTTTGTAGTCTTGTGTTAACTTCTGACACTGCCCACAACCAGAAACTTCCCCTGACAGCACTTAGAGCAGTTAGTCCACTTGCTGCTCATTTTAGTGTAGCTCTTGTTCTCCTTAAGGGAGGAACAAAGAGATACAGAGAGAGTTAATGTCACTTAGGACTAATTTTGAGGAGCTTGACTGGCAAGCATTGCCCACGTGGTGGAGCATTGGAACTGACAGCTTAGAACGGAGCCACCTCGTTATGTAAATCCTCAGCACCACCTACGTGGTTGGGGCTACTTTACTAGACATACAGCCAACAGCAGGAGCCTTTAAAACCTGTGTCTAGTTATTTTAATTCCTTTTTTCCCCCTCCACACACAGGTACAACTTAAAAAAAAAAAAAAGTCCTCTTTTGTAGACCAAGCTTCCCATTAGACTTTGTAAAGCACTGCTTTGCCATGCGGCTAGTTTAGGTCATGGCCACATTTTGTGGTGTTCTGCAGACCAAAAAATGGCCTTTCTGCCTGTAGTCCGGTGCCTGCAAACATTTATAGAATGCTGAAGGTTTTTTCTTTTAGCATAAGACCTGTAACTTAATGTACATCTGAGCCTGTTGTTTTTCCCATGAGCACAAAGTGTGTTTGTCAGTCAGTGGCGCTGCCCACCCTCCCTGCTCTGACCAGTGCCGTAAGATTGCTGACCACCTGCTGAAGAACTGTCTGAGTTATAGTTACAGGAGATGAACTTACCTGCCTACCCTTTATTTCTCTTCTGATACAGTGTTCTGGAATCTGAGCCACAATTTGGATTTGAAGAAGCCAAGTCAAAGCTACAAGGTATAGGGAGATCTGTGGTGGTGGTTGGAACTGGATGTTGTGCTAATAGGAGAGCAGGGGAGAGCGTGAGCGTGTTTGTTGGGGCAGGTCTGCTGCCCAGCTGGCAAGAAATCCTTAGTTCTCGCTCGGGTTCTCTGAAACACAGGCTGGAGAGTTTTGGTAAAGTGTCCCTGTTTGTGTTTCAAAGGGATTGAAATTGAAAACTTGTCTCTTTGAGCAGCCACCCCGATGTTCAGAATATCTTGCCCAGGCTGTTTTTCACAGCTGTTCTAATCCTGTCAGGGAGAGAAACAGTGTCCTGGGAGGCACAGCACCACCCGTCTGAGGAGGAGTTGGTACTTGTGTGGCTCCATTATGAAAATTCCATTTCGAGACTGTTGTGCTCGAGCTAGTCCTATAACCAAGGGCTCAGGAGCTCTTTGAATCTCCATATTTCTCACTCAAACCCTGAGCTGAAATGCTGTAATGCTTAAGCTTCTGTCAAGAGACTCCTCCTTGCTTTTCATAAAGTACCAGAGCATTGTTTGCCAAAGAGAAGCACTAACGTGATTTTGTCTGTGACGCAGAACGACCCTGGTTAGAAGACTCCTACAGTCAGTGGCTGGAGCGACTGAAGGTACGACCCTTGTAGTAACCACCGAGTAACTCAACACATTCGTCACAAAACCACCGCATTGAGCTCAGGTTTTTAACAGAACTCCATGCAGACAACTCAAAATGATTTCCGATAACAGAGTACTGGTGATTCAGCAGCCTTACCAGAACAGAAGGAATAAAAGAACTAGTCAGACATGTCAGTACTTACCAGGCTCCTGAGCTGAATTCCTCCAGAACCTGCAGCGTTTGGAAGCTGGCTGCTCTCAGAGCTGGTCCAGAGTAGCTCCTTTGCGTCCCTTCTTTAGAAGGGCCCTGATTTCTATACAACTAGGCCCAGAATTTGGAAAACTTGGCTCCAAATGTAACACAGCCAACCTGTAGCCATCTGAGTAGCCAATCTAAAAACTTCATTGATTTAGGAGCTTCCCAAAAGCAATTGACTTGTCAATTAGCAAAGCTTTTCTTGCCCTGTGATCTCTGTTACTGTTTAATTGAGGTTAATTGAAAAGCTTTTGGGTTTTTTTGTGTAAATCTCTGTGTTGGAAATGGTAGCCACAAGGTTTGGTATGAGCTGCCTATTGCAAATCGTTATGTATTACATCTTAAAGTATCAGCTAATATTGCATAATCAGGTATAATTTTGTTAATTAAGGAACTTCAAGCGCTGTCTTGGCAGTTTTTTTATTAGGAATCCTTCCTTATTCACTGTAAAACTTCTGCTGCTGCTGTGAAGTGGAGCGGGAACTAAGCTTCATAACATCAGGTTCAGAACAAATGAAAAAGTGAATAGAGAATAGAAAATAATCTGCCCCCAGCAGCCCATCCTGCCCTTTCCTGGCAGAGAGGGATCCTCTTAGCTGAGAGCAGCCACAAAGGTGGGGTCCCCCTGGTCACCGGCGCGTTCTCCAGCTGCAGGGCGTGACCAAAGGGACTCCAGTGGTAGGACCGGTAACGGCCTCTGAACCCTGCTCCGGTTCAGAGCTGCTGGAGTCAGAAGAAGGTTGGGGAAACCAACTTGTGAGCTGAAGGGCGGGTGGTGATCTGATGAGTCGTGCTGCACCTGGAGAACCCAAACTGCCAGGCAGTGAAGGGGAAAGAGTGAGGTCTTAAAGGGAGTAGTTGTAAATCACACAAACTCTTCACTGAATTCAGTTGTCAACTCAATCCTGAATATTTTGGTTTTCTCTTACAGGAGGGTCCCCCTCATAAATGTGCCTTAATTTTCGCAGATAACAGTGGAATAGACATAATTTTAGGAGTCTTTCCTTTTGTCAGAGAGCTCCTTTCTAGAGGGACAGAGGTAAGTGGGGTTTCATTGTGAATTCACTTTGGTGACTGGTGGCAGGTTTAACTACCCACCAGCAGTACGCTTCACCAGACTGGCTCCTAACATCTAAACTGGGAATAATCCCAATCCCCGAAACTCCAAAGTCTAACTTTAAGTAGACTGTGAAAGGTAGCGAAGCAGAGTGAGCCTCTGCCAGACCCGAGTGTGCTGAACGAGGGTCTGTAGTCTCAGAAGACCTGAAAGAGCTGGGTAAGGGAGGGACAGTGGGGACCAGGCCTCCAGCCTTTTTGTCACCTTTCCTCTTTTTGTCTCAGAAGTTGGGCGGTGGGGATGTTAAACAAAGCAGCAGCTCTGCCTCCCTGGGTGGGCTGCATTAACTGGTGAACTCTTCTGCCATCTCTCCCTCAGGTTATATTGGCTTGTAACTCTGGCCCCGCCCTAAACGACGTCACCTACAGCGAGTCCCTGATCGTTGCCGAGCGGATCGCAGCGATGGACCCGGTTATCCAGTAAGCACAGAACTGCTCTTCCTTAGCTATTGTACCAGCCGGGGAAGGAAAAAGCAAATTCCTTCTCACATCCTTAGTTCATGGTTCACTAGGGATATTTGAGCCTGAAATCTGCCACCTGGGAGTAAGCAAAGGCAGAGCAGTTTCTTTAAGGTGAAAAAATCAGGAATTGGATCTTTCTTGAACATCATATTTCTTGTCTGTGTCTTCCCTGATAAGCACCCAGGCTACCAAAACACCAATTGTCTGCATTAAAAAAAAAAGAGAGGCAAATGCATTTATTTTCCGTGCAGAGTATCCCCAGCAGAGGATACAGAGCTGACTAAATCCTTCTGCTCAAGGGAACCTTGTGCTGCCTGGTGAAGTCCCGGCACAAAAAGAAGCCTTTGCAAAGACCATAGTCGTTGTCATCTGCCTCAGGACCAGGTTTGGACAGCCCTGTCCAGGAAGTTCTTTGATGGTTTTGTCTTTTGGTTTTTCTTTTCACTAAAGGTCTGCCCTGAGGGAAGAGAAGCTGCTGTTGGTGCAGACGGGTTCGAGTTCTCCGTGTCTGGATCTAAGGTACGTCGGCAAAACACCGATTTGTTGTTGGCCTCCATCAGCTGCAGGACGGTCAGAGAATTAGCTCTGGAGCATCTCAGCCACCCTCCCGCTGAGAGTCCCTTTCGTACAACCCTTGTTAGGAGTTACTTAGTCTGGGTTTGCAGAGCTGTAACGTTGCTCAAGCCTTACTAGTTGCTGGACATCTCATTTCTCATGTTTGTGTTCAGCAGCGATGCTCTCGGCTTCACAAGCAGCTCAGTTAGGGATGATGGAACATGCTGCGTGGGACCGAGAAGTCCCCTTGACTATAAGAAGCATTTCATGTTGTGAATTTATTTGATTAGTCTATTGGATGCATTTTCTGGAACCCCCCCTTCTGCATGTGTCTAGCGAAGCTTTCAAAGCTGCCTTTCAATCTCCTTTCCTTTGAGCTCAAGTGGCCCAGTCGATCGGCACCAGTAACCCCGCGTCCCGCCCCGTTACGTAAACGCCAGAGCCCCTGGCCCGGCAGTTTCTAAAGCAGGGCTCTCGTTTCAGCCGCCTGGACAAAGGGCTGGCCGTGCTGGTCCGGGAGCGGAAGACGGATTTGGTGATCATCGAAGGCATGGGCCGCGCCATCCACACCAATTACTACGCGGCGCTGAAGTGCGAGAGCCTCAAGCTGGCCGTCATCAAAAACTCCTGGCTCGCCGATCGCCTCGGAGGGAAGATTTTCAGCGTCATTTTTAAGTACGAAGTGCCGTGTAAATGATGCGGAGCGGGGCGAGCGGGAGCAGCCGAACGGACTTGCACTAGTTTTACTTTAACTGTAAAGAATGTATTTTTATTACAACAGGGAAAAAGAGTTCACAGGAAATTCCGTATTTATATTGTGCTTTTGTGACTTAAAAAAGCAACAATATGATTCACTCTATAGTATACACGCTCAAATATATATATGTATATCACTCAGTGTTTATTTTGGTAAGTGTTTATTTTAATGCTGCAGTATTTGTGATGAAAAGACTTTATTTTTTTGTTCTGTGAGACATTCGTATAGAAATATATTTAAATGTCAACGAAACCTTTTTTTTTTTTCCATACATCTCTACCTACTCTGCCAGCAAGGACATGGCCCATCCCAAACAGTTTCTGCCAAGTGACCCTGACGCAGCGTTTTAAACTCGTCCGAAACCTTCCCCGCTCTTTGCAGTTGATTGAGGGACTGATCCCCCCGCCCCTACGCCAGCAAATGTTGCTCAGGCTGCATTTAAACAGGACGGTGGTGACCCCAGAGCGCAGGGCAGCTCCCCAGGCGGCACCACCGCGCCCGCAGCCGGAAGAGCTCGCGGCTCTTGCTGCTTTCGCCGTGTCCCCGTTGACAGGCGGGAGGGGAACTCTGCAGCTGTACCGAAGGGCTGGGCGGTAGCTGGAAGCCGAGTCCCACCCTGCTCCCCGCAGAGCGGAGGTGTAGTGCCTCACCCAGCAACACCCGCCTCTTTGCTCGCGGCAGGCACCTCAGTTTCTGTTGCCCTCAGCTATTTAATGCCGGGGCTGGTACAAATTAATCTCTTTGTTCACGCGGTGCCGTTAAAGCCATTTCCAAGTAACCGACTTGGCTTTTTTGCCCCGCTCCGCCAGGTGTGCAGGGCAGAAATGGGGTCGGGTTAAGGAGCGTGTGCGTGCTCTGGAATGTACGACAGCTTGGTTAGAAATCTGTTTAATACGCAGCTGAGAGAACTGTTCCTCTTGAACTTCAAAGATTCTTCTTTGAGAGCAAGAGAATAATGGAACATCCCTTTTACTCGCTGCCCCCCTGGTGAACTCGTAGTTTGTTTTAACTGCCTGATTACCAGACTGGATTTCAACTACCAATCTTTTCCCTAAATACCACCAAACAGGGAAAGTCCCCTGGGCTGGGACACTGACAGAGGACAGGTCTCATTTCTGAAGGAATTCCTTAACCGCTCGGTCTCCCTTTCTCAAGCTTGAGGGTTTTTTGAGAACGCAGCGAAGTGCTGCACGTTGGGGGTTCCTGCCGTACAGCCGCCGTGTCTGACTCAGGAATGGCCTTCACCGGGACCAGCACCTCCTGCTCAGGAGAGGGGAAGAGCACGGTCTGTTTGGAAGTGAACCGTTTAAGAAGCCGCTGTTGTTGCTGCTGAGAACAGTCAGAGGAGAGCTTTAATTCTTCGAGTCTGCGCCTCCTACTGCCATTAGTAAGCAGAAGCTTCCTACTGACCTACCCCAAGTCACTTACTCCTACAGGCGCTCACGTACTTACGTAGTAAACTCCTAAACTAAATACGGATCCACCATCTTGGCCATCGCAACTTTATTTTACCAAGTTGTTCACCTTCCTTATTTTGAACAGTTACACTCTGTCGCTTATCAATTCAAATTCTTCCTTATCAATTCAAATTCCACCAAGCCACGTCATTTTCTTCTTCATCCAGCTCCACCCGTCCAGAAGTGCTCTCTGTGCGTGTCTGTAATTAGAAAACTAACACTCTAGACTTGCAGAGAAAGCCCTTTCTACAGAGCTGTAGTGCCTACGAAATAGATACGGGATCGACCTAATTCACGCCCCTTCCTTAAGCAAAAACTTCTTAAGCGTTTGCCCTCCCTGGGGTCTCCTGGCTTTGTCTTGTATTTCCTTTGATACGCAGACGAGCGCACATCTCTTCGGTGAAAACGGAGCAACAGGATTTCTGTAAAACAAAAAGGGAGGGGAGCAGGGGGTGAGTCGTCCTGCGTCACAGCCTCTCCCCCTCTCAGTGCTGCACGTCCCCCCGTGGGAGCTGACAGGGACCCAGAACACCCTGTGGGTACCAGCGCAGATTCCTTGACGTGCGTTTTCCTGCTTGTCAAGTGACTCCAGAACAGCCCTACTGAAGAATAAACTTGCTACTGATGGTTTCCTGTCCTCTGTCCACACTCAGCCTGTTGGGGTGTGGTTTGGCTGCCCAGGAACTACACCAAATGTTTCTACCCAATAGGTTTTGGGGAAGTTGGGGGGTTATTTTATTATTGCTACCTTGCTGGAGCTACAGAGCAATCACACGGCCCAAGCTATGAAATGTCAGCGCTTTAAAGATTAAATAAACTTCCCCCCCTCACCACAATGTGCTGCTTTCCTTAGGAAAAAACCCAGATCCGTGTGGAAATCGTGGCTCGTCCACGCTGCACAAAGCGGACACAGGGCGGGAGATAACAACCACCCCCTACCTTCACGTGCCCGGCGGCGTGTCTGCTCTTGTTGGAGAGCTCCACCAGCGCCGCGATCACCCCCAGCGCCAGCCCGACGGCGAGAGCCAGGAAGAGCCCCCCCAGGGCCTGGGGCTGCAGAGGGCTCCATCTGTCTCTGCTCCTGTGAAGGCAGCTGGTCTCCCACCACTTGTTACGCAAGTAGTCGAGGTCACCCGACTCCCGCAGTTTGAGGACGGCGACGGAGAGCTGCTTGGTCCACGGGGAAGCTGGCAAGGGCAGAACGAGAGAGAGAGCAGAGCATGGGAGAGGTGGCGGCCGCTGACACGTCTTTTAAGCTGTCGTGCTGCCGGGCAGGGAGAGCTGGGTGCTGCTTCCCGGCCTGCAGAGGCTCATTCTGCACCAGGCTGAGCCGAGGGCTTCCCTCAGATAACCACCAGTCCCGTCCTGTCCACAGAGCTAGGATAATATTTGCAGACTGATGACAGAATGGAAGTGTTTGGGGAAATGAAATAGTCGCGCTCCACAGGAGAGCAAACTGCCTACCCAGCTAACTACGGCAGGAGCTCGGCGTTACCGGGAGCGAGGAAAACCGGGAAAACCCGCAGGAGCCAGTGACGCTCCTGAGAGTTGGAATCTTTTGCATATTACAGTTCAAAGAGTCAGTGGTGACTCACCTACGGAAGGACAACCTGGCATAGCAGGGTTACCAGTTTGTTCCTAGAGGATTACTGGTGTTCGTGCAGGGAAAGTGCAAGCTCCAGGACCCGGCTACACCGTGCCGGCTCCAGGAGCCAGCTACACCGTGCCGTTTGCTCTGTCAATCTGCCGCTTCAGACCCAAAAAAGCCGAGCGGGGAAGCGCAGAGACTAACCGTGGGTAGTGGCGATGCCAAACCCCCTGGCTCCGATCACTTCGGGGGCCCGGATCAAATTGCAGTGCCGGGCAGCGGCGAGGTCCTGCGAGATGGACTCCCCGATGAAGGCGTAGTTCGATTCCATCACGCGCTGAACGGCTTCCTGGTAGGTTTTGACTAAAACGTGGCCTCGTCTCTTGTCCATATATTCGTAGATCATCTGATGGGTGGGATTCTTGGAGTTCTGCGGCCCAAAAATCCAAGTGTCAGACCGAAGGGTAAAACAACCAACCAGAATTGACCTGCCTACACGTGCAATGCTTGCAAAACAGTCATTTGAACCGCTGTCCTTTGAGCCCTCTCTACGGAGAACTTGCATTAAGTTGGCACAGGTTTCCTCTCTGGTGAGCAGTGTTACTGCAGGGATAGAAGTGGTAAATATTTCCCACCCCGCCCCAAAACCAACTTTGCAGGCATCTGGGTGATGGACCCAGAAATGACCAATGTCAGTCCTCGAGTGCAGGGTACCCAGGGGTGACAGGGAGAGAGAGGGAGAGAGAGGGANTCCTCTCTGGTGAGCAGTGTTACTGCAGGGATAGAAGTGGTAAATATTTCCCACCCCGCCCCAAAACCAACTTTGCAGGCATCTGGGTGATGGACCCAGAAATGACCAATGTCAGTCCTCGAGTGCAGGGTACCCGGGGGTGACAGGGAGAGAGAGGGAGAGAGAGGGAGAGAGAGCACGCACAATGAGATTCTCCACACCTTGAAGAAGTAGAAAGTCGAAGATCCTTCCAGTGTCCCAAACTCGAGCTTTCTTTGCTTCACGAGATCTTCGAAAGTCTGGATGGGGAGCTGCTCGCTGCTGGAGCTCAGCAGAGCGGTGAAGTTGGCGATGTAGGCGGCCAGCAGGGCGATGGTGAAGAGCCACCAGACAGCGGCGACGACCCGCACGGAGAGCGCTTTGGGACGAGGGGTGACACCTGCGCGACCGGGGGAGAGGATAAAACCTATGGGAGGTGATGTGTGGGGCGAGACGGCCAGAGAGCCACGGGCCCGAGTTAAAGGCTGCCCTTTAAATCAAGGCCAAACCGCAAAACTCGTCCTGTGGCTTCTTAGTGCACGAGCCCGAGAAGCCCCTGCCGTGGTCGCTCTGAGCTGCGTGGACACCGCAGGCAGTGCCGGGGGGGCAGCAACGCCAGTGGCCAAGCACGACCCCACCACCCTCTGCAGCGCCAGAGCGACGCTTGACATTGCCCAGAGCAACTGCTGGGGCAGAAAATGCACCGTCCTCGGCTGACGCCGGCCATCTGGACAATTCCAACAGGTCTGTAACCAAAACACCCCAAACTGGGAGCGTTAGAGCTGCCAGGTGTCCCTCCTCAACACCCTTCCCCCAGCAGGACAGCACACCAGTGCTACCAGTGCTACAGACGGGCAAGAGCTGGAGCTGCCATCGGCCCAGAGCTGCTTTGTCGTGGTGCTGCCAGCTCACCTTGCAGGGCAAGTGCTCCTGCTCCAAACCAGAGGCTGTTTAAGAAGGTGAAGTGGTTTTCTTCATTCTTCGGCTCGTTCCATTCGCAGGGGCTCAGTCTGCAGGAAGATGACAGGATAAAAGCAACATTCGGGGGGAGTGATGGCACAGAGAGTCTCTTCCACACATCAGCACAGGACACAGCACATAACACACACCAGGAGAGAGACCTGCTCGTAGGAACGTGATCACAATTCAAACCAAGCTCTGATTAAAGTGAGAAAGAAGAGCTAAGTACAAGCACACGGTCCTTTCAGCAACCCCAGGCACTTCACATCAAGAGATGTGGTGCTCTCTCCGGGAGGAGCTCCTGCTCTTAACGCTGTCTGTCTTCATCTGACACGACTTAAACCTTTTTTAGCCCTGGTTCTGGACCTGTCTAGCAGGTTCCTCTCAAAGCAAAGTGCACCCTGGTACTTTCTTTAAAATCGAGGTCTCCCCACAGCTGTGACAGCTGATCTGTGAAAGAAAGTCTTTTATACCTGGCAACAAGAAAGAGGCAGAAGCAGGTCAGCAGATAAGCAAATAAAAGGCCAGTCCAGGTCTCCTTACTGAAAGGAGCCAGGAAGTGGAAGAAAGACATCTCCTCAGAGACGGTGTCTTTTCGAAGCAAGATTCCAATCCCCGTCTGCAGGAAGGGTGTGGTGAAGGAGACCACCTCTTCCCTCGCTGACGTGACCGTCAGTGGAGCCACTGCAATGTCTGCTTCCTGCAGAGGAGAAAAAAAATCATCAACCACCCAACCTCCCCGGGGAGTTCTGTCACTCAAACCAAACCCTTCCCAGGCTGAGCGGGCAGATGCCTACATGGGAAACCACTTCTCTGTGTCACCAGAGAGCTACAGCTACAGCTGCCACCTCAGACAGTGAGCCCTGAGAAGCAGGGCACCGCTCGCACCTGGTTGGTACCGGGGGCTTCTGGTTTCCTACCAGAGCACGGCAGGGACAAGCTGAGGCCGTGCACCGTGAACCACACCGGCTTTCTTTGCCAAAACCAGGAGGCCGGTTTCTTTCTGCTCCTGGCTGCGGCACCCACACGACTGACAGTTGGACGCAGCGCTGAGTTCAGAGGAGCAGAGCATTTAATTCAGATGTTTCCAACCAAAGACCGAGCGCAATGATTCCCTTCTATGGCCACCATCTCCTTCTTCCCCACTTTCCACATTTGCAGGCCAAACCCCAGGACAAGGGTTGCTCTTCGTTAGTTCTGCACAACGGGCAGGATGACTCCAAGATGCTCAGTCCCTGAGCTAATTCTCATGAAGTCCGAGAGCTGGTGACACCCGTCTCGTCAAAGATATCGAGTGAAAATTACCTGTCTTAAAATCTCACCGACCATCCCCGTCCAGTTCCCACTGGGAGAGATGGCACCGTACTGCCCGTCGCCCACCACCTTCACCCTGTAGCTGAAGTGCAGCATGGCAGCAAGAGCCTTCAGCAGATCGATGCAGTATCCCTCCAGTTCCCCGCTCCGCACCATGACGTAAGGATCTTCCTGCACGTTGGGCAGAAAGCACACAATCACGCGCTCCCGCAGTGCCACTGATGGGGAATTAAACTCCCTTTCTTTTGGCCAACCCTCCCCAAAGAGCTCGATTCACATTACTGGGGGGACATTTCCAGAACTGAGAGAGATTCACAGGAGTCGTTGCCACCGCCAGGGCCAGGCTGCAGCTCCAGAGGGGCGGCCGAGCTCGGCAGGCCATGTGTGCCAAACAAGGAAGCGAGACTTGTCTTTAGACAAGACTGATCTTGTCTAAAAGCCCAAATACATTTTCATTTGGCCCATCGCAGCACCAAAGGAGGGTCACTTGCTGGTGCAGGACCTGACATCAGAATCAGAAAATTTACTGCTGTGGCTTCTCCTGACCAGTCCTGTTCACCTGGTGCACGTGGGAATGCATCTTCTACTATCTACACCTGCTTTTAACCCCTGCACACGTGTGACCTTTACATATTCCCACTGCAGGACAGAAACAACGCAGAGGTAACATGACAACCCTCAGATTTAGCCAAGCGGCGTGAAGCAGCCTGGCTGTCTTCCCAGAGCAGCCAGTCCCTTTGCTGGGCTGACTTTGGTAGCCCTCAAATCCCCTCACTGCAAACTACAGGCAGCTTCCACCTCTCCAGCACTGACCAGTGCCCCGAAACCACCGGCTGCGACGAGCAAGGGTATCGGTGCCAAGGACAGCCCCAAAAAACACACCTGAAAATATATAGGTGAAAAAAAAAAAGGAAAAATGTAATTGCAGCTGCCTGCCAGCCACTCTCAGCGTTGTGTCGCTGCCTTACCAGGATTGTTGTGACAGTCAGAGTTGGAAGGCCGCCTCCCGGCCCCCTGGAGTCAATGCCCTGCAAAGCAAAAAAAAAAAAAAAAAAAA
>VWZK01015259.1:320510-333487 GCA_013396935.1 Baryphthengus martii
AAGAAAAAGAAATAATTGGATTCCCAAGTCCCAGACACGGCCCCACGGAGCTGGGGCTGACATTAGCACCGGGGTGGGTGCCCACGTGTTAAACCAGCTACGGATCCACCGCTGCAAACGGCAGCTACCTCACCACCCCCGGTTCCTAACGGTAATTACAAAACCACAAGCCTTTCACGTCATTGTGTGTTGTCCACATACTTTGTCCGAATAAAATTCACTTTAAATGTTGACACAACTCTCCAGATACACAGTGAGTAGAGTCTGCCACAGGGATCAAGTCAGGCTGCAGACAAAACAGCGGCCAATTAGAGTCTCATTAGAGAGCAATTCCAGGAGACACAGAACAGTAGGAAGTCTGGGAGGAGGAGGCGAAAAGGAAACACAGATTCACTTCTGCACCAAACGCTGAACTCAAAAGTGCATCTTCCAACAAGCAGCAGAGCTCTAGGCACATTCTTCCCCGAACTTCTTCCCAGAATTTTGAATTCTGGACAAAAGATGAAGTAAAAACCAGTGCAGACACCCAGAGAGGCTCAGCTCTGGCCACCACCAGCCATGGAAAGTATAGTTACAAGAAGAACTCTTCACAGATGAAAGCACTGCACACTGTGACCCCACCCAACTCCGAATTTCAAATGCAAGCCCTTGCCCACACGCCTTCACCGGCAGCTCTGCATCAATCAGCTTCATCTTACCTTCCTCACGGCATCAGCGCTCCTCGTAGCTCCTGAAAAAAACACACCACCAACAACATTAACTTCTGGCAGGGCTCGTATTTACAGCTCCTTCGAAGGGAAGTTCCATACCCTCCTTTCCTACTGCACTTAAATACTGGCAGGACGATTATCCTTGACTCCGGAGCTCAGAGCGCAGCAGTTGTGCCGAGTTTGTTCCCCTGTTCGCAGCAGCGTCAACGAGGAACAAACAGGAGCAGAAATAGCCACAGCCACCTCCAGCCTGCAGAAGGCTGGTGCTCCTGGGTTCTACTCGCTGCTCTGCTGTGTGACTTTTAACAAGTCCTGTTAAATTCCTTCATCTACAGCTTCCCTTTTTGTGATACTCAGGAGAACACCTCAGTCCCACCCCAGCTGCAGGAGAGCTAAAACTACAATGCCTGAGATGCAGAATTAAAACCACAATTGTGTGGATCCAGGACTCATTAACTGTCCAGGATGCGGGTGTTTTTCTAGACAGTGCACAGCATTGCTCCTTGGAATCAAAGAATTCACAGTGCAAAAGCCAAAAATCCCTCAAGATAAAACAAAAAACGTAGGGTGTTTTCGCTCTTTCAAGCAAAAGCTGTGAGTTTTTCATTAAATATAACAAGATATTCACTCAGCATGCATTATTCATTCTCTGCTTTTGCGTTTTCTGGCCTCGTGCTGAACTCTACATTACTGTAAAACAAAACCTGTTTTTTCCCCTCTCCACTACAGTTCTCCATGGGAGCTGGAAATCTTCACAAAGGCATTCTCTTGTCTCTCTTTAGAAACCCAATGAAGCCAGTAAAAGCTTTTTGAGTCCCCTTTTTGAAGACCTGCTAGGGTTTCTTGGAAGAAAACTGTCTGTCCTGAGAGCTCCAGCTCCCCCACAGCGGCACTGGATGCAGCTGTTCAAAGCCCCATTGTGAGACCTCCTGAAAGGGCCAAAAGTAATCAAGTTGCAGCACTAACTCCAAGTCCATTGCGGTGACCCTTCTCAGCAGCCAAGTCCTCATTGTGAGAATCCTTTGTGAGAGTCTCCAAAAGCCTAAGACAAAGAAAAGAGGCTCATCCCTCCGCTCTTGTTCCCCGCGGGCCAGTGGCTGCAGGAAGTGACTGTGCTTGCAAAAATCAGCCTTGTCCTTACCCCTTCTACTCTGAGCATGCCCAGGGAGATGGCTCCCTGCTTGACTTCTTCTGGAAGAGCTCAGAGCACTGTTAAGAACCAGCCACCTCATCCCAATTTTCTGCCCCACCCTCCGTCTCCAGGCTGGCACCCTTCCCTGGGCATCCTTTGCCAGCAGCTCCCCTTTGTCACCAGGAGCGAGAAGAGGCGATGGGTCGGGTGGATTCCACTTTTGGAATTCACTGGGACATTCAGGATGAGGGAATTCTCAGTAGGAGAGAATTTTAGCATCACTACAGAAGCAAATGGCTGAAGTATCTGTGCCATATAACCCGGAAGGTTTTCTTCCCAAAACACACCGTGAGCAGAGGGCTAAACAAGTAGCAAGGAAAACGTTACTCACAAAAGAGTCTCTTGCTCCAGTTGACAGGGCAGACTCAGAGTGCAGCTTTAAGCATGGGAAGGGTGTCCCAAGACACCCAACCACCCTTTTCTAGCCTTCTTCCTCTTCCCTGATCTGCTTTACAACTACAGCAGCAAACACTTCATAACAGCGCTCAGAACTCCATCGAGTCACAGTCACAAGCTGTAACAAGGCCGGCCCTGGTGATGTCTTAATAACCAATTTAAAAGTGAATTCTTAAATTAAGACAAAACTCCTGCAAGCACTAGTAGCTAAAGAACGAAAGAATTAAGAACAACAAAAGGAGAGCTGGATGCAGCCAGCATTTCTGGATCTTTTTTTCTCACCTGTCTGGCTCGATTCTCTCAGGAGCAGCATGGCTGCGATCACGCAGAACATGAAATGAAGACCTTTGTCCATCGGAGCAGAAGGATCTACTGCCTAAAGGAGACCTCCTGCTGGAGGTGAAAGACAAGGAGTTAAAGCTGGTTTTACAGTTCCTCACTGCTGGGATAAAATCAGTATGTGCTGGATTTTCTGCACCTCATTCTGATGAATCCCAATTCAAAGGTGTCCAGGTGAAAAAGTTCCTCCTGAGACCAAAACAAAATCTAAAGAAGAGATTCTGGTGAACACTTCACTGCAGCAAAAAGGAGGGGACGGGGCTCAGAAGCAAAGGAGAGGAAGCAGCTGAGGCAGACTGCTCCTGGGTACTATGCCCCTGTGCTCCAAGAAACAGGGAAGAAATTTTAGTAGCCAGTTGAGGTGCTAATAAAACAACCTCCCCCAGGAGGGTCTCATTTGGGAGGCTTAAAAGCAAAACTTGAATTTCACTCTCCGTTTGAATTGCGAAAAAGAAAGGTGTTTATTTCATTTGCCCCAAACTGACTGGAAAGAAACATCTTCTGCCTCAACCTCCTACCCTTAACTGGACAAGGAAAAAAGGGTAGGGGGAAGGAAGGTGAAAACCAGCAGATTTTATTAACTTATTTCATTTCAAACTCTGCAACAAAATTTCTGCATAGCTTGAAGTAATTGTACATTTGTTACTGTAAAACAGCAACAGAACTATGAAATACGACAGTGCCAGGTTATATTAAGTCTTAAGCCGCTGCAATATTTTTGATTGTATTTGTTGTCGTAGCATCAGACAAGGGTCAGGACATTACCAGGCCCCAGAGACTGTAAAAAACGTATTAAATATGTCCAAGAAAACTTACCATTGAGGAGAATATGCAGGGGAAAAAAAAGTCCTACATCTGATATTACTTGCTTCTGACTGATGGTCAGAAAACACTGGCTGCAGGTCACCTTCCCTCACCAACTCTTACCAGACGTCCCCTAAACCTGCACTCCTGTGGAAACTCTCGACAGTACAGCTCAGGAGTTTCCCTCTCTCCTTTTCTCTGCATTTTTCACCTAAGAGAGGTGAATAAAATTTACACAGAAGATTCTTTCTGGGTTAAATTTAAGTACTGTCTTGTCGTTATTGTAAAAAATACTTTTTGGTCCTTGTGGAAGGATTAAAGGAGAGGGCAGACATCCGAGTTACGGCTCAGCCTATGCGACCTAACAAGTAATTGCAGCAAACAAACAAACTGGCAGCTGCTGTTTGCTGTTGCTGGACCGAGCAGCTAAATCACCCACCAGGGCACAGAAAGGAAAAGTCTTCAGGTTGAGCCAGTGAGGAATTGCATTTGTCCTGGTAGATTTCACCTGTAAATTGCTGATATTTTCCCCTTACAATTCAGTACATACTACAGAATTATTTCAGGTGGCCCTCTTCAAAAAATCTCAATCAGAGCTGATAATAAATCGCTTGCACCACCTTGAAAAGGAGTTGTTAATGCACCGGCGGCTGTCTGAAAGAACAAAGAGAGCGCGAAGGTGCGCCAGGCACCAGCGCTGGGAAAGGGGAGCCACCACCAGCTAGGAAAGAGCCAGCCTGCTGCCCACAAGCTTTGATCCTTCTCATCTAGAAGAGGAGCAGCGATGGAAGGCAGGAGCTCACTTACAGCCAATCCTTCAGCCTCTCCTAGTCCCGTTTCCCTGACCGGTGCCAGCAGGAGCGACTGGACGAGCAGGAGCAATGGAAGCGCTGGAGGGCTGAAGGCTGCCAGGGGCTCCCTGCTATTATAGAGTCAAAGAGAGGAGGAGCCAGGCTGAGGGGCTTCTGCAGGACAGCCCAGCTCCCACCGCAGGCTCCGGGGCACCTGGGGTTTGGGGAAAGAGAGGAGGAGACTGCACCCAAAAAGGCAGAATGACAATGTTTGGAAGCAGTTTAGTCCAGCAGCTGAATACGACTGCACTGGGACTCAGAAAAATACTATTCCTGGCCTGCTCTGTGGTCCTGTAAAAGTCCTCTCTCTTCAGAAGAGTGTCCCATCAAGCTGTGCCCGTCTCTCCTGCCTGTTGATAGTTTAAGAGGCTCTCTCCACTCCGAGACTGTCAGCTGAGGGACTCCTGTATAACATCAGAAAAGCCCCCCAGGCCGTTACATACATCTAAGCATTTCCTTGCAATGCACAGACAGCTGAAAAAAGGCCTGAGCTCCAGGGTAAACCATTACATTTCTCTCTGGATTGTACAGTTTAATAAACAGGCACGGGAGTGAAATTCCCGACCCCCTGACCCCTCCATTTACTGTTACTGATTTCTCTTGGAAAGCGAGCTCAAGTACAACGCTGCCAAGCGGCTGATGCTGCCGGGCCAGGTCATTTAGAACTCCACACATCAAGGCACTGCAGTAACAAAAAAAAAGCAGAGAATTCAGCAGAGAAAAACCATTACAGCCCATCCTGCAGGAGAGCGAGAACTCGTCTACACTTCAGTAAGGAACAAAAAAAAATTCCTCCCTACCTGACTTTGAGCACCATTCAAGCTGGAAAACTCTGCAGCAGCTTGCACACCCTGGCCTCCTTCCCTGCACTTTTTCTATACGTGCCACTGAGTACATGAATGATTAAACACCAACACAGCTTGCCTTCTGCAGAGACAAAAGCCGCTTACGTTTCCATAAAAAAATGCTTAGAAAACTGCATTTGGTGAGGCTTATCCTGAGGGAGTTCCAGGGCTGACACACAGCTCAGTGCAGTTAAGGGGAGTCCTTCGATCCCTTGGACTGCACTTCGGACCCAGATGGTGCAAATCATCCTTGCAATATAAAAGAAGGCAGAGAAATTTTGTAGATAGCACAGAAAAAAAAGTGTGATGGTACAGCTAAAAAGTCAATAACCAGAAGGTTAAATATGTTTATTTTAGTAGTATAAGGTGGTTTTACAAACAAAGTTTTAAATTTTGCAATATACACAAAAGAATCATTACAAACAAGAGCAAAATATCCTCTCAATGATAGGGACTCTATGCAGCTTGAAATAAAATTAAACCTCTGTTTCTCTTTAAAATGCATCTCCGTAAACGTTTTTCTCCATCACTTATAAAATGTACATCTATAATAAATGACATAACAATCAGAGGGGAGGGAGGGACGGGATGACATCCCTAAAAATAAAAAAAAAACAGGGGAAAAAAATTATTATTATTCTGTTTAGGCTAGTATTTAATTCTAAATATGTCCATCTAAAAAAAATTAAATATCTCTTTTTTTTTTTTATTTTTTTAAAACATATCATTGAAAATGTTGCATGGCAGTGCAATACAGAAATAGTAAAATTCATCCCAAAAGTGCTATGTACAGCAGCATCGTTAAAATACCGTACAGAAGGGACGGCGGGGTGTTCCAGACTAGACTAGGATGCTCTTTAGCCATTTCTGAATTCAAGTCAGAAGATATTTCCTGTCTGTTTTTAGCAATTCCCTTCACTCTCCTGTCTCATTCCCACAGATGACGTTTGGAGACACGGAACAGTCACAGTTGAGTGGAAGTGTGTACATATATGTGCAGACACATATTTGCATACACACAGATATATATATATATATATATATATATTTATACCTATAAACAAGCTTGGTTTAAAAAAAGCATTGCTTTGGAACATAGTGAGAGCTCTTCAAAGAGTGAGACCAGATGGATTTCCACTGAAGTAAACAGGTCCACGACGGAAGAGGGACTTTATCTACTACATTATTAATTCATGAAAGAATTACACTGAATTTTTTTGTATTTCCCAGAGAAGACATCCTCAGAGGCCTCAAACTTTTCCAAAATACAAAAAAGAACAGGGAGCATGATTTTAAACCCAGCCTCTTTCCATGGAAACAATTTGCAAGAGGAGAACGTTATCTTAGCGGTCGTTAACGTCACAGGGATATTTACCTATTAAGAAGCAATTACTGAAATTAGTCAAGAGCACAGGGTCTGCACAGAGCAAACTGCAAATGCAAGAGGTGGTCACACACAAAGGAGGCCAAATTTGAGGCTGGGAGAAGCATAATTAAAATAAATAGGAGGTCAGAGCATTAGGATTGTAAAAGGCTAAGTCTCCAATTTCACCTGATTGTTCAATTTCTACAGACTGCCGATAAATTTAACACTCGGCTGTTCTTTTGGAGGCGTATTAAGCACCCTCGCAGCCAAGGGGAGGTGAGGAAGCTGGAAGCCATAGGAGGATCTTTTGTGCCTCTCGGGTCACTCTGTTTGTTTGGACAGGAATGTAAACATGGCCTTAATTCAGTGCTCCCCAGAGTTACAGTTTCAGCATAAAGAAGACTTCCGTGTCAGCGTTATAATCGCTTTGGTTCTTAGGCTGGGCCGGGAAGGCGGCGGGAGAAGCCCCGTCGGTACAAAGCGCTTTGGCCACGCTGCAGGCTCCCTCCGGATTTCCCCGCTCCTCGATGGGGCTCCCGCCGAGCTGGCCGAGGCTCTGCAGCCGCTGTCTCTCCTGGGCTTGCTTGGCCCGGTTGGCGATGTACCGCACCCTGCTCTGGCTGCGGGAGGAAGACCTGCGGAGAAGCCCCAGGCTCTCCCCTTCCTCTTCGGATTCGGTCGGCTCCAGGCTGATGGGGGAAGTGATGTCGTTCTCCTGCTGAAAGGCCGTCAGCTTCTTCAGCTGCTCCGTCAGCTCGTCCCGGGGTTTGCCGGAGGGTCTCAGGCTGGAAGAGCGGCGCTGCTCCCGCATCGACCGGGTGACGAAGCTCCTGCTGATGCTACGGTATTTGCTTTCAAAAGTGCACACAATGTCATCAGAGGTAAGGTCTCCAAGACTCTTGGATTTTGCCTGGTTATTCCCAACCATATCATGGGCTTTGGATTTGTTAGAAGACTGTCTGAGACTTTCTATGTAGAGCCTGCTCCAGGTATGCCTTCTAGGAATGGAGGAGAATGCATCTTGAGGGCTCCTGGCAAGAGGCCGGGGGCACAGTTCATCTGCTGGCAGCTGGCCAGACCTCAGGTTAGGGTTGGATTTGCTCTTGCTCACCATTGGCATCTCGTTACTGGATGCCGTAGCGGACCGTGGGCGCATACCCTTCCGTATGGCAAGGGGCTCAAAATTTTCGTGATGGATGCCAAGATCTGGGAGGCTTTTGCGAGCTAGATTGGGTAGAGAGAGATCTATCACAGTGTCGTTGGAGGACATGCTGGAAGAGGAAGACATGCTGTCACGGTGATTGCTGCAATCTAGCTTGCTCCAGATCCGGTCGTTAACAGTGGCATCGAAGTACACTTCTGCTGCTGGAGACAGGCCGCTCGGAGCTTTTGTTAAGGCTGAGGAGTCTGATGTCTTCAGTCCTTCAGTCTTTGACCTTCTCACTAACGTGTAAGAGCTCGCCTGAGAAACAGAAACAGGTAGAGCCTGTGCAGCCTGGGCTTTCTGGGAAGTGTCCGGAGGCAAAGTTGTCCGTCCGCTGTTAACGGCGTCGCCGTGCGGCAGCGGATCAGCTGCCGCACCGAGTTTTTGCTCTTTGGACTTGACGGTGCTTTTTGTGTCTGTGAATACCTGCCCTGGTTGGTTGGTTTGCTTCTGGCAGTTTTCAACAGGTTGCCCAGCAGCCTTACCTGCTGCCTCCGCCAGCCAGGCCTTCTGAGGATGCGCTGCCATTCCACACTGACCTTCAGCTCTACTGCCCGCCTGTGTCCAACCACCTTCTTCTGTGAGACATCCTGCCACGCCCCTCCTCTCATCTTCTTGGGCCGCTGAACTCACGTCAGCCGCTCTTGTGACTACCCGCCCTTGGTCTTCTGCAGCCAGATTAGTCCTTTGTTCTCTAGTGAGCAGAGATCCTTCGGGCTGGTTGGATGTGCCGCTGGCTTCCGATCGAGATTCGGTGGAATGGTCGGACACAGACCCTTCTTCAGAATCACTGTAAGGAGCAATGGGTAGAGGGAAGAAAAGGCTGGCGTGATGGTGGTCACTGGCAAGAACAGGCTCTTCAGTGATAGTTTCTAGGCTGCATAAAGAAGGGACTGACCTCTGCATTGAGAAATGGCAGACATCTACTCGGGAGACATGAAAAGATAGGAAAAAGAAAGACACAAGAAAAACAGAGATCCAGGGTTAATTAGCTGGTACAAACCGCAGCTCAGCTGAAGATTTATTCTTTGTCTGTTATCGTTTTGGTTTTAAGGTAGTAGTTGCATACATTAATCATGATTTTTAAAATAGCTCATGATTCCAAATGCCTGGCTAAAGGCAGCAGTAATTTCTACTCATTCAGTTGCAGCTGCCCCAAAGCCCTGTTGTTTTCCAAATGCACCCCAGTCCCTGCACAGAACCACCACGATACTTTTCGGATTATCTTTTTCAAGCAACAACTGTGCCCATCAATTTCCCGGTGTCTTTTCTCCCTTCTCACAAACTAACTTTTCTTCCTCCACCGTCCGGCGTCATTTGAGTCGCTCTTTTCCTTCCTTCCAGCACTCAAAGACATCAGGTATCAGAGCACAGTCAGACTGCGTCTAACAGTCACAACCCACTGCCCAACCAACAGATACGATCCCAATGGTCAATTGCTCAGGAGAGAAGCAGTAGATTACACACAAAATCATCTGTACACACACAACAGAACGTAGTCAATGTGTCTTTTAAAAAAGAAATGAAAACTTTAAAGCAGACTAACTTTCTTTTCCTAAAAAAAAAAAGTTACTTCTTTTTCAGACCAGTTATTTCTTTTTCAGACACAGACGCACGGCTCACAAACCCCGAGCTGACAGAACAATCTCAAAGAATCACCACAGCTTCCAGTTACCTGAAGCAAATGCTCCATCCCTCTGCAATGTTTATAACCTCTACCCTAAGAGGCCAAGCAATCATGCCAAAAAGACTCTTCCCACACCTCCAAACCGCAGTGCAAACATGCATTGGAGAGCTAGCAAAGCACCCCCCAGCCAGACAACAGCCTTAGGGTACGGGAGCAGAAACAAACAAAAAGCAGGACTACAGGCAACAGGGTGCTTGAATCAGGGACACTCAGGAGACAGTTACCTTTGACTTGCTTGTCCTTTCAGTTCTTAACTAGAGAGAGAGAGTGTGCATGTAGAATAATAGGACAGAACAGAGGAAAAATCCAGTTAATGTAGGGAAGGCAGGTGCAGATAACAGGATAAATTAGTGCTGAGGGAGGGAAGGGAAACAGACAGAAATATTCACACATTTTTGTAGGATCCTAAGAATTTCTGACCAACCAGAGCACTCGGTGGAATCCATAAATGGATGGATATCAAGCCAGTTACTTTGTTATAGAAGAATAAAAAGCAATTTTTGCTGTAGTTCAAGAAACACACCCCACTGGCCTGGGGAATGGAAGCTAGCCTCCTCTTCTCCAAGCCTTCTCCTAATGCTCAGGGGAAAAAAAAAATTAAAAAAAAAAAAAAATCACCTGCATTACCAAAAAATGCCAAGGAAATATTGGGCCTTTCCTCCCAGCACCGCTCCTTCCAGAGCAGCGTAGTGACGAGGAGCTTCCAACGGAATCGCCTGTTGAGTGGCCTGTGTGACAGTAGTTGGGAGGGTAACAGGGGAGAAGTCACACATGTTCCTGAGCACAACCCACCATTCACAACCCAACAAGCCTGTTGGGATCTGGAGGATTATTGAGAGGTGCCCAGAGCTGAGCAGACCAATGAGTTCTCCTTCCCCATCCCAGCTGGGCCACCAGCACGGATCAGGGCAAAAGGCACAACACTGGAAACTGTAACGCTCTTGCCATAAAGGGGACGGCCAAAGACTATCATTTCCTATCTCATCTTTGTGGCACTTCCCATCAACTGAATGTTAATTAGGAAATGCAGCCCTATTAGGCTAACGGTGTTGGTTTCCTTGGTTTCTTGGCCCCAGGCAGGAACCTCGCCGGTGGCGGCGGAGGAAAAGGCGCTGTTTGTGCAAACATCGCGTCTGTCACTGGATCAGCAGCGGCCAGGCCAAGGGACTATTTCACCATTTTAAAGGTTTGCTGATTCCATGCTTGAGAAGTCAGATGGATTTAATCAAATTTCAAGCATATCACAATATTTATTTAGTGACTTGGGGGGCTGGCGGGGGAGCTGGCACCGAGAATGGGAAACTGTTTCATATGTCACACAACTCAGAGCTGATGAAAAGCCTCACGCCAATAGCTGAGGCACAGAAAGAGTTCTGATGCTTTGGATTAATTTCAAGTCATGGGAACTGGGCAAACTTCTCCCCTCCCCGTCCCATTGTCCTGGTATTTTCCTAAAAGCTAAAAGTAAATATTGGAAAAAATAAAAAAATGAAAAGAAAAATTACAGACAACCAGATTAAATGGATCAAACAAATAGAATAGTTTAAATTTCTGTAGGAGGCTTTCCAAGAAGCCCACCATAGGTGGGAAGTTAGGATCTACTACTGAAAAAAGGGATTATATCTTAAGAAGCACCAAAGTCACTTAACTGCTCCTGAAAATGTAACCATCAACGTCCAAATTCCTTGGACAATTCAGGGGGAAGGGGAGGGATCTGAAGAGCTCTTGCAGTCCTAGACAAAAAGCTGTATTTCTTTCCTTCCTCTTCACAACTCCATGAAACAGAGACAATCCTGACAAAATCTCTTCCTTTCCCTCTCCTCCCTGCTAAATCAGGAGGAAAAAAGCCCACAATTTCCTTATTAAAATATATACCTCGATTGCCCCAGTTCCTATTTTCCATCTTTACAAGCACACAGTCCATGAGTCAGGATGCAGTCACATGACCCCGGTGACCACACGTGTATTTTTGGCCTGAAACAGCTCCAGAACACTGTACCTTAGGCAGCCTTCCTTGAAAGGGCCACGCTGAGCTCCGCAGTGGGCAGCGCTGTCAGCCCACCTCGCTTGCCTGACGTCAAGTCCCATCGGATCACAGTCCTTGCTGCTTTCTATTATGCAACTCTGCCCTCGGGTCACAGTCAGATCGCATATAGAACACTAAACACATCTAGAAATGTTTGCATGCTGGGGTTTTGTAGCTTTAGGACCAGAATGTTCTGCTGTGTTCCTAAAAACGTGATCTCCTGAGTAACCCAGGCCAGAGAATTCCATTTGGAATTCCCTGAGCCGATGGCAGTGGTTTTCAAGTTCTTTGCGGAACTGGTTTTATTGTTAGCAGGGTGAATGTTAGAGCTCATTTCTGATGTGGTTATCCCTCGGCAAAGCACAAATACTGATATAATGGAAATACTGTTTGTTAATGTGAGTTCCCCATATTCAACCTCTACTTAATGCTCTGGTTTGGATCTTAAAATTTACTTAGTATCATACCGCGTTCACCAAAAAACCCACGGAAACAAACAAAAAAAAACAAACCCTGAACAAACAATCCAAACATCCATGGACTACTGACAGTTTTACTGCTGCAGATGGTTAGCTAGGCATGGAAAGGACTAATCTAAACCAGACACGTCTAGGAAAAAAAAAATAAAATAAAAATATCTATGCAGACTAGGTTTACATCATCGCCAAAAACAAAGGAAAAAAAAAGCTCTTGATAGCAAACCAACAGACAGGAGCTTCTAAGTCAAGACGCTATGCGGAAGCTGACACAATGATGTGATCTAAGGTGGAGAAGGGTGAAGAAAATCTGGTCTTACCAGTAAAGAATATAGGGGATTTACTTCGAATTTCCTCCAATTTTTGAACGAACAGGGCGTTCATTTCCCTCTGTAGGGTGCCCACTTGCCTTCGAGAAGTTTCAGAACAGCGCTTGGGGAATTCTGGGCTTCCAAGGCTTTCTAGGCTGCTGGAGTTGGAGGATATAGAGCCATTGCTGGCTGCAACCAAGTTGACAGTGCTTCCATACTTGCCACCTGATTGGCACTGCCACCGCTGCCGGGAATGAGCCTTTATTCCGTGACATTTAGAGTCAACGTTTTTCTTCCCTGGGGTGACAAAAGGCTGGGCGCTCCTCATCAGATCATCGGCAGTTCCAGGGCTGCTGCGAGACTGCAAATCTGCTTGCTGCCTGGGCTGACCCGTCCCAGCCCAGGGCTTGAGCTCTAACCTCTCTTCGCCAGTTATACTGCTATACTGCTCCTGCCGAGGGATATCTTTAGCAATAGGCCTGGTGGGCTGGTCGCTCCACTTGCATTCTAGATCTGGGCTTTCTTTGGAACCAATCATGCATTTCATACAATTGGTGGCCACTCCGATCCTACCAGAGCTGTTGATGGCGCAGCGCGCAAAGACGCTTTGCTTCTCGCTCTGCTGCTCCTGAAGCCGGACCCTGTTAGACCTCTGCAAGGGTTCGCTGAAAGCAGCTCCCCCTTGAGCACAACTCTGGCTTTTGGCCTTACGAGAACTATGGGCCTTACCTTTCAACCCCTTGCCGTGCCCCTCCCCACCGGCACCATCG